>QANY01011556.1:0-300644 GCA_003255025.1 Datisca glomerata
AATAACAATGGTTGGAGTTTATAAAAAATATTAACGATTCAGATTTAGAAAAAATAGAACATTTATTCATTAATGAGAAAAATAAATATGATTGATAAAAAAAAAAGCAACGGTTCAGATTTAGAAAAAATAGCAATTGTTTAAGTTTAGAAAAAATAGCAACATTTATTCATACTGGAGAAAAATAAATATGATTGATAAAAAAATAGCAACGGTTTGGGTCTAGAAAAGATAGCAATGATTCATATTTAGAAAAAATAGTAACAGTTCGAGTTTAAAAAAATAGCAACATTTATTCAAGAAGAAGAAAAATAAATATGATTGATAAAACTGAAACCGAACATGTATGAGACTAAACCCGTACCGCTGCTGAAACTAGAGGAGAATTTGTCAAAATTTTGACAAATTAGTGAAAATGGAGATGCAATTTGTGGCTGATTTTTGAATGAAAAAATATGAGAGATGAGTAACTTATAAGATTGAAAAAATAGGTAAAATTGAAGAGAAAAATAGGCATGTGCCATGTATGTTACTATTTAACAGTCATTTAACGGTAATTGGGTAAATTGATAGATGGAGAAAATTGTAGGATCAATTAGGAAGAAAAATTAATTAGGAGGTAGGTTAAGTTTGAGGCAAAGTGTATGGATTTTGTAATATTAATACTGAATATATCAAACGTGTATTATGTAGTGAAAATGTCTATTTGTCAAGATAGTGAGTAATGTTGACTGCATATTAAGTGGTGTTGTCCAAGGTATTTTAGTTTGAATATTTTTTACTACAGTTTGAATATTAAATATGAGCTCTAGTAACAATTTTTGGGTAAAATCTACGGAATTTGTGACATTTAGTCATTTTAGAGGGATGTGATTTTTTAACTATTTAATACTTATATTCTTGTCGCATAACATATTTTCAGTCGAAGTGTCATCATTTTCTTAATATATACTATTAGCCTTGCAAGTTATTGTAGAAAATAGTTTCAAAGTATGAGAATCATATTGACCAAATTAGAACTAAAAGAATTACATGGAAACAACCATAAAGCTATGAATATCACTATCATTCTCTACTGAGAAAATAAGTAATCTATGTGTTAGGCTTGCAAGAAGGACTGACCGAGAATAGTCCAAGAATTTTTGTGGTAGGAGTAAGGTGTACTTGTGAACAATAAGCTTTGGTTACTACATTGATGATGGAGACAATTTGATTTATTGAAAAGAATAGTTTTTTTAAGTTTTAAGTGGTTGATAGAAATTTTAATTTTTTTTAACAATGCTCTCAAATACATAAACTTTTACAGAAAAACAGTCCTAAATTTCAATCGTTTGGACTATTCAATTTGAACATAGATCTCAATTGCCAAATATGTTTGGACAATTCAATTTGGGCTCAATTCAATTTGATATATCAACTAATAAGTTATCGGCAATTAACTCGTTTTATTTGTTACCCATATGACCTATACATGGTTCACTTATATCACTTATACAATACGACGTCTCAATTTCTTATTTGAAAAGTTAAAACCCAAAGTTTTTTCCTAATTAATTCTCATGAAAATAGTGATTAAAGGTTGACAGAGTATGTTAATTGCTAACTATTTATAGGTTTACATAACAAACAAAAAAATTAAAATTTTAAGGTGACTAAATTAACAAAATTGAAATTTGTGGGACCAAATTGGTAATGTGTACGTACTTTAGGTTTAGAAAATGTATTAGTACTAGAATTAAACTTTTTGCATTTTATTGGAAACAGATAGGGAAAGTGTGTTGAACAATAACACAAATTAGAATTAAACAATCTAAAGTTTTATGATAAGTAATAATTTGGCATTAAACATTCCACATCTTTGATCACAGATCCAATTTGAACATTCATGCTCTCAAATAATTTTCAACTCAAAATCTTTTAGGTCTAAGCCATCCTAATCACAGTATGCATGAAAAGCAAAAATTTCCAAGAACACAAATTTTGACCACCTTAATTAAACCGCTAATTAACTAAAGTTTCATATCAAAAATTGGAATTTATGATTGACTACTTTCATGCAAAATTTACTATTTAAATATCCTATAAATCTTAGTTTTCTAATATCAAATTTCTAAAAGAAGAAGAAAGAAAAAAAAGACATGGAAGCCCAAAAAAGCCCTGATTACATCTCAGCATGGGGAATGTCAAAGTACATTGGCATTCACATGGCTCTAAGAACAGCACTTGAGCTTAATGTATTTGACATTATTGCAAAATCAGGGCTTCATTCTCACCTTACTCCTACCCAGATTATCTCCCAAATTCCCACAACAAACCCACATGCATCAATTGCCTTAGATAGACTTCTTAGGTTTCTTAGTGCAAATTCTCTCTTGTCAGTTTCACAAACACCAACTGAGAATGAAAGAGCTTACGGGTTAACAGAAGAGACGCGTTGTCTAGTGACGAATGAGAACGGGATGTCTTCGGCACCGATGGTGTTGTTGTCGTCGGAAAAGGAAATAGTTGAAAGCATATATGTGCTGAAGAATGTGGTGCTTGAACCTAATTACTTGCCATTTTACAAGACTCATGGGGTGAGTTTCTTTGAGTATGTGTCAAAGAAGCCCAGGTTGAATAGATTGTTTAATGAGACAATGGCAAGTAGTGCTAAGTTGATATTTGAGAAAGTGTTTGATGTTTATAAAGGGTTTGGAGAAGTTGAGGAATTGATGGATGTTGGAGGTGGGATTGGAGCTTCTCTTGTGAAAATTCTATCTGTTTATCCTCATATTCATTGTATTAACTTTGATTTGCCTCATGTTATTGCCGAGGCTCCTAAGATTGAAGGTGGTCATACTCTCTCTTAAATATTTTTATTATATTATATAACAAAACGAGTTTTTATTAAAAAAAAAGTGAAAGCTTGTATAAAAACATATTTCAAAATTAATTAAAATTAGATTACGCATTTGTAAACTTGTTTTTTGGGCATTTCTTATTTAAAAAATAAACTTGATTTAATTTTTTTGAATAAAAATGACATGAACTTAACTAATCATTTATAAGTTTGCTTAATTAGGAATATTATTTGCTTAAAATACTTACATACTTTGAACTGTTTTCATTTGTCAAGTGCTTTTTTTAAAAAGAATTCATTAATGCTTTTGTGATTGCAGAAGTGGTTCTAGATTTTCAACCATATACTTGTATCAAATTCCTTTACAAATATTTTTGGTATATCTCTAAGCAATCTTGAATATGTTTTTTTAAGTACTCTTAAACATGTTTCTTTGACCATGAATGTTTGTGGCCTACTCTTAAATATGCTTTTATGATGTGTGTGAAAATGTACTTTTCATTTTTGTCATCTTATCATGCCATCACATATTAAGAATGAGTCTAACAACATTCATTTAAAAATATTTTAATACGTTAAATATATTATTTTAAATCACATGTACTTAATAAAAAATATCGTTTGTAGTACATTTTGGTTAGTGAAATCACTTTTAAAAACACATAAGTGTTTCTTAAAATCTTTTTACATTCACATAAATATACTTTAAAATATATCAAAGTATTTAGTAGAAAATTACTCATGGGAATTCATCTAAAAAAGTACTCATGGGGATTAAAACCCCATAAGTACTTTTCAAAATTGCTTTTGTTAAATTATTAGATTTTGTTAATATATAATAATGCTTTTTTGATAGCTCTAAGAGATATCCCAAACAAACTCATTACTCAAATTTTTTTAATTAATTCTCGCTATGAACTTTTTAGCATCCAATTAAAAAAAGGAGCAGTCAATTTTTTCATAAACCAAATCTAATTTGAATGTACAGGAGTGAAGCATGTTGCCGGAGATATGTATGAGTCCTTACCAAATGCTCAAACAATATTATTGAAGGTTTGTTTTCCATATCATATACTTTTAATTGCAGTTTCCTAATTCAAGAATGCTTAATTAATTGTGTAATTATTTAATTTTTTTTTTTTTTGCAGTGGATTCTCCATGACTGGGATGATGAACAATGCAAAGAGCTGTTGAAAAACTGCTGGAAATCACTACCAAATGAGGGAAAAGTAATAGTGTTGGAGCATATACTGCCAGAAATAATAGGGAACGACGCAGAATCAGTGAACATAGTGGGGATGGATTTGTACATGATGGTTATGAATCCTGGTGGTCGAGAGAGAACAATAGCTGAATATCATTATTTAGCCAAATCTGCTGGCTTTTCTGACACCAAATGCTTTCCCATTTTACAAGGAACTCATATCATTGAGTTTCACAAGAAAATCTAATCAATATTATTTCATATTATATTGCAGACTGAGAAAACCTCCTGTTTCTTAGTGTTAATTTTTTATGTTACATTTGGGTTTTGTTTATATGAAATAATGTTGTCATGTGAAGTGAAAGATGATAACTTTTTTGTCTCTGTAATAAGATTTCAGCGAATACTTGATTTCGTGTTGCTATTAGATCGTTGAATCCATTCATAGCATAAAAATGATTCTGTTTGTTGATGATTATCAACCAAGACTTTTATACCACACTCACCCACGGAGCTAAGAGCTTAATCTGAAAATGGACAAGGGACATCTTCAGGATTTCTACCAGGTTTAACCCATCTACCATGCTTATTAAGCACCAGCCCTTTGTGTGGCAATTGGAACCAGAACTCCGGAATTTTCAGCTCCTCGACTAGCATATCCGTCGATTTATTCACCAACGCCACATCTCTCCTCGCATTCCACCTGAACTTCGATCGTTTACTCAAATACCCATCCAACAGATGAAGGTAAATCTCCAAATTATGGCTTCCCGACCAGTCATATTCTTGCTTCAAATATGGCGATTTAAATATGTCGAGCTTCAATTGGGTCCCTACATGTCGGTAAACCCAATTCATCTTCTGCGTCATCACGTTTAGTTTTCGGAAGATTTTGCTGATTATCATTCCAGGTACTTTTGGGACAATGTCTTGTTCGATTACGACTCTAAGGGTTTTCACTCCCAGCTCTGTTAGCTTCTCCTTGAAAGCTAAATTCCCGACTCTCGGAGCGCCGAAGGAGACGACGGAGATAGGGAGGTTAGGGTTTGCTTTTGCTGCTTCATAGGCATTGAGGAGAGCCAACGCGCCGCCTAAGCTATGGCCTGTGATGGTAAAGCTGATTTTCTCACCATTTTGATTGTAGATTTCAAGTAGCCTGTTGAATTCTCGAATGACTTGCTCTGAAGCACTTGATTTATTGTATCTGGTGGATTGGTGTTTAGATTTGTAAATTTTTAGGAAACCATGTTGGACTCTGACATTGCCATCCCCAACATACTCTAGTTTAGTCTTAAGATCTGTGAACCATTCAGAGGGAGCAACAGTTCCTCTCCATGCCATCACTATATCTCTCCTTCCAATCCTTACTGATTCTTCATCATTGCTCACTGCAACGTACCCCATCCAGTTGGAGTCTTCGCTCCATGTTTCCCCAATTTGTGACCTCTCAAACCAAGCAGGCACGTCTACATGGGAAAGAGCATAAATGTATTTGGTCACCTTGTAGCCATTCATAGCAAGACCCAGTTCTTCAAATAGCCTGTTTTTGTTGTATCTGCAACTCCCACAGAACTCTGATAGAGGGTCGAAGTCGAAGGCGTCATAGGTTGCTTGAGCAAGCTCTCCATACTTGACTATCTCTCGGCGAAGGCTAGGGTGGAGAGGGTCAATGAGGTTTTCCCAGTTATGGAGGCCATGGAATTCTCTCCACATTGATGAGATGTTGTCTGTTGGAGACTTTGTTGGAGTCATATGGTCTCCAAAGTCTATGAAATCTGATGATCTTAATGGCATTTGGAGAAGGGATGCCAGTGATTTAGGCAGGCGACATGAAGAACTAGTTTTGTTTGTGTTTGTGGTGGGGAGTTGAAGCTGAAGTGGCATGGCAGGAGGAGCTACTTGTTCTTTTTTGTTGAGAGGAGTGAGGGAAAGTTGTTGGTTCATTTTTGATGCACAAGTTAGATGAAGGTGGTAGTGTTTCATAGTTGATAAAACAGCCCTTTTGATGGCCTTCCAAGTCACACCATGCTTCATTTTCCATACCCATTTGCTGCTCCTTGTTCCCTTCTTCTTCTGCATTGTCACTTCTGAGAGAGAGAGAGAGAGAGAGAGAGAGAGAGAGAGAGAGAGAGAGAGAGAGAGTGTTTAGGTGTTTAAGGAGTTGAAGAGGGCAAATATACCATGAGATGAAAATACGTACTACAAATTTATAGAAGAGAAGACAAATGGTGAGGGAAGATGAAGTTTAACTGTTAATTACACGTTTCGATTCCTACATGGTTGAACAAGTTGGCTATCAGGGACAGATTGGACTAGGTATTCTTAAGTCAAGTCACTTTCAGAGACTCGCAGAAGAATACCAATGTGCGGAGGCTACTATTACTGTATTAGTCAAAGCTAAAATTTCTTGGCCCAAGTTTTACCAATGGAGGTTACTTGGATAATTGCACAAACAGGACTTTGAGCAACGTCCTTTTGGATCGTATTAGACGCTAATGTAAAATAAAAACAATTATAGGATAATCAAGTTTTAATGATCAACTAATTGATATGATGATAATTTATAAGTTGACATTTTATAATTCATTAAAATAATTTGATAAATCAATCTATAAATAATTGTCATAACAATTGATTATTTAAAATTTGAACAATTACTTGATTAGATTAGAATTAATCGTCAAATAATACATTTACTTGAAACCCAAAATCATATACCTAATTTTTGAAATTTGAAAGTTTGAACACGTAATTTCAGGGGTAAAGCAGTAAAATAACTTTGAAATGGTAATTATTTCCAAGTGTAGTAATTATAGACAAAAATAAGGTTATAAATTAATTTTAAAAATCAAATGATGTGTCAATTATTTATAAATTATTATTTTATCACTCATTAAAATTATTAAGCATATCAACATATATAATTTATTGATATATGACTTGGTAGACTTGCCTAACAAAAAAAGACTATCGTTTTTGCAACAAACAAACAAAAGATGACATATTAAACATAGTTTAAAAGTCGTATATGCAGTACAATATCTATATTTCCTTTTCTCTTCATAATATTTCTCATGCATCAAAAAATAATAAAAAAGTAACACATATTTAATATGTAATATATTAATTCTTTTCTATAGTTCTCAAGAAACACATAATTAAATGTTCTTCGAGTGTGTTTCTAAATGAAAACAACTATCTAGGGAACAAACTTTCAACTAATTCTGTAATGGTAAGCCGAACAAAATTCATTTCCACAAATCCTAAATTTTGCGCATAAAGAACCATAATTTTTTAAAACAAATTTATAGTTTGTAAGAGAATAACATTCTAGTATTAATTACAAGAGAACAAAGAACTTTCTTGTAACCTTCATTTGCATGGGCATAAGGAGATGGTGTATGTTTTCCTGATAAGGTGGTTTCTATTATTAATAATATTCGGTGGCTTTACATACAAGATTTTGAAGGAGAAATTTCAAAGTTGACAGCCAATCAGTCTTACTATTTCTAATTGAAGTATAGAAAAGTCCTACCTGCCCTGGCTGCCTTCATGTGTTAGGAAAACTATTAACATTTTTACCTTTCACGTTAACTCACTAATGGCAAGAGATTTGTATGCAATTGCTTCACCTATTTAACATTTTAACTGAAACAAATGATTTTCAGTATGAGTACCTCTTCCAACATGAAATTTATGGTTGGTAGTAAAACACCGATTCTCCTGTTGAAACTTAATTCGATCTTCATAGATTTCTCGAGATATTTTGTTACGAAGTTTTGTTATAGCATCGATAATTGCCTCTGGTTTAGGTCTGTTCTAAACTACTTCCACACAAAATAGGAAACGGTCTCTCCAACGCATAAATGGTTGGGAATTAAATCCTATGAGATCTAATTTCATGTTGTTCCTCAGTAGCTCAGTGGTAGAGCGGTTCGACTGTTAACCAACTTATTCTTGTAAGCTTATTCATCTTTACAAAAATTTTACTTTCGTAATTCATTTGTTAAAAGTTTTCTTGAGAAAATTCTTTTGAAAAAAATAAATAAATGTGATATTGATTAGTCATATAATCGTGGTTACAATGGATGCCTTTTTTATAAAGTTTAAAAAAAGATGTTTTTTATAGAACATCCTTAATTCATTTATTTTAATTTGAAAAACAAAAAGAACTTTAAGATTGCTGAATAAAAGATGAAATAATAAAGTAATGGGGCCATCATAGTATTTTTTTTTAATTATTCTAAAATAAAAGGAATGGTGCTTATTAGATCATTTACCGATCCGACTCTGATAGATCCTAGATTTTCTATTCCTTCAAGTGAAGGTAAAAATGAATTTCATTATAGAGCCGTATGTAATGTACAAAAAATGCATGTACAGTTGTTCGAGGATTGGATCTCACCAAAGAAAATGACTCATTTAATAAATAATTATTTTCACCAAAAATTCTATGACATTTTAAAATGTAAAGACTAATTATCAATAGATTCAATTGACTGAAAAAAGTACAGAATAAGGACATAAAATGTTGTTCATATTGAAATGAATCAAAATTGATTTGGAGTTGGTCAATGATGCCCAAACATGTACGTTTTGTAAATGCTTATTTATTTTCTATCGATATCTACGGATTGATCATGAACAAAAATATGGTTAGAGCCCTCATGTGTCTTGAACTTATACTACATGTAGCTAATATTAATTTGGGGAAACTATATAAATGGTCCATCAGTGCTATATATGTAGCAAATGAATAAGACAAAATAGAATGAAATTACTTACTTCCCCCCGCGAAAAATCTTGGGGACATGTGACACATAAATTTTTTAATTATTTACTCTCTCGTGTAGTGTGCTCGAGCTTTGCACGAGTGGCACTGTGCACGGTGCACAGTGTCTTTAGCTTTTTTTTATATTTTTAGGTTTCTTTAATTTTTTTTATATTTAGTTACTCAATAATAAATTTTTATTTTTGTGTGACGAAATCGAATTAATGAGCCTTTCTCCTTAGGATAGAACTGAATCAAACAATACATTTGTTCAAAGCGCACTCGCTCAATAACTAAGTAACTAATTAATATATGACATAAATGAGCTCGCTTAATTGGAGTCACTAATTATTTACACCACATGATGTTTAATTCATGTTTAACGATATGTAAATCATGTGTTTATTTTATGTAATAAGTTAACTTCCTTAAAAATTTCACAGCAGAATCGTGAAAGAGCAGTATATAAGCAAATGATTATTATCTTCATCTTTCAACTTATAGAGTGGACATCTGTTAATCAATTGAAAGTCCCTTATCTTCAAGTTATCTAAAGTAACATTACTTCCCCACGCGATCGTTCAACCTGGAGGCAAGTCTATGAAATAACTTGGTTACACATGGTATAAAAAATACTTATGTATAGCAAATAGCATATGTATGTTAAGGTTTTAAACATATTACATTGTAAGTAATTCTTTGTACCATCATAAATAAAATTCCCTAACAAAAAAGACAAATAAAGCCAACAATCAGTAAAGCACACCAACCTCCTCCACTATTTATTTTCGAAAATAACCTTAAACACTTCCACACATATACGAAACTTAATAAAGTACCATTTTATCTCGTTGATATCATTTTCAATCTCACAAATTCACTTCATTTTTTTACAAAAACTAACAACTATATTATTATTAGCAAAATTTTGATAGCAAATATTCATGTGTCCGCGATGTGGGGCTCTACGCAGAGAGATAGAGAGAGATTTTAATGTTGTTGTGAGAGAGACAAAATGGAAGAGAGAGCAAATAAGTAATTTTATAAAAAAAAAAAAAGCAAACACAGCTCAGCAAAAAATTGGTCATACCTACGAAAAAAATTACACCGCCATTCTTTTCTACAAGTGATGAAATTTGTCATTTTCACTAATAATTTCATGGCATTTTCTAATGTTAGATTATCCGTCCTATATGAGGAGGAAGTGGGCGTGGAGGCCAATTGAAGAACAAGCCCAAAATGGGCTTAGTTAGTTTCTTCGCGTGGACTTGCTTGCAATTTCAATTAGAAAAGTCGAAGAATAAAAAGGATTGTGCAATTCCTTCTAGACTAGGGAAGTTGCCTAGCTAATGTGTGCAAAGTTTATATGATTATTTGAAAAATTATACCCTTTTAAATTTGAGTTGGAAAAATATACTCCTTTTAAAAAACTCAGAATATTATGCCCCATGAACTTCATATCACTAATTCTAATTTTTCTTTTTCCTCATCTTTTCTCTTCCCTTCACAATGCAAATATTAAATAACCTCAACTACCAACTTCACCATTTTAGCTCTCTTCTTTCATCTTCAACGAAGGCCATCCTCCTCCACATCCTCCTCCTTCTTCTTCGACATCTTTGAGACATTGTGAGACATTCTTCTTCAGCGAGACCTGACCCATTCTTCTTCTTCTTCTTCAACGAGAGCTACTCTAGCACCCATTCTTCTCTTATTTTTTATGTACGAGTATTCATAACAAATTATATGAACCCTTTAAGTAATGATTTTGATTTTGAAAATAAAAACAAATATTACTTGAAGGGTTCAAGGAGTTGAATCTGATTACTTGAACCCTTCAAGAAGTGATTTTGATTCTAAAAGTTAAAAAAACTACTTGAAGGGTTCAAGTAGGTGTATCTAACTACTTACACCCTTCAAGTAGTGATTTTGATTCATGAGATAAAAAAATATTACTTGAACCCTTCAAGTAGTTGTATTTGACTACTTGAACCCTTCAAGTAGTGATTTTGATATTAGAAGTAAAAAAAATATTACTTAAAGGGCTCAAGTAGTTGTATTCGACTACTTAAATCCTTCAAGTAGTGATTTTGATTCTGAAAATAAAAAAAAAATATTATTTGAAAGGTTCAAGTAGTTGTATCTGACTACTTGAACCCTCCAAGTAGTAATTTTGATTCTGGAAGTAAAAAAATAATACTTGAAGGGTTCAAGAAGTTGTATTCGACAACTTCAACCCTTTAAGTAATGATTTTGATTTTAGAAGAAGAAAATATTACTTGAAGGGTTCAAGTAGTTGTATCTGTCAAATTGGACCCTCAAGTAGTGATTTTAATTTTTGAAGTAAAAAAATATTACTTGAAAGGTTCAACTAGTTGTATTCGAATACTTAAACACTTCAAGTAGTGATTTTGATTCTAAAAGTAAAAAAATATCACTTGAAGGGTTCGAGTAGTTGTATCTGACAACTTGAATTCTCCAAGCAATGATTTTGATTCTGAAAGTAGAAAAAAATATATTACTTGAAGGGTTCAAGTAGTTGTATCTGACTACTTGAATCCTTCAAGTAGTGATTTTGATTCTGAAAGCAAAAAAAAAATATAACTTGAAGGGTTCAATTAGTTGTATCTGACTACTTGAACCCTTCAAATAGTGAGTTTATTTCTAAAAGTAAAAAATATTACTTGAGGGTTCAAGTAGTTGTATCTGACTACTTGAACCCTTCAAGTAGTGATATTAATTCTGGAAGTAAAAAAATATTACTTGAAGTGTTCAAGTAGTTGTATCTGATTACTTGAACCCTTCAAGTAGTGATTTTGATTCTAGAAGTAAAAACAATATAACTTAAAGGGCTCAAGTAGTTGTATCTCACTACTTGAACCCTTCAAAGAGTGATTTTGATTCTCAAAGTAAAAAAATATTATTTAAAGTGTTTAAGTAGTTGTATCTGACTATTTAAACATTTCAAGTAGTGATTTTGATTCTGAAAGTACAAGAAAATATTACTTGAAGGGTTCAAGTAGTTATATTTGACTACTTGAACGCTTCAAGTAGTGATTTTGATTCTGAAAGTAAAAATAATTACTTAAATGGTTCAAATGATTGTATCTGACTACTTGAACCCTTCAGGTAGTGATTTTTATTCTAGAAGTAAAAAAAATATAACTTGAAGTGATTTGTATCTAACCACTTGAACCCTTCAGTACTGATTTTAATTCTGGAAGTAAAACAAATATTCCTTGAAGTGTTCAAGTAGTTGTATCGAACTACTTGAACCCGTCAATTAGTGAATTTGATTCTGAAAATAAAAAAATTATTTAAAGGGTTAAAGTAGTGGTATCTGACTACTTAAACTCTTCTAGTTGTGATTTTATTTTTGGAAGTAAAAAATATTACTTCAAGGGTTCAAGTAGCTATATCTGACTACTTGAACCCTTCAAATAGTGATTTTAATTTTGAAACTAAAACTTTTTACTTAAATGGTTCAAGTAGTTATATCTGACTACTTGAATCTTTTAAGTAGTTATTTTTATTCTGGAAGTAAAAAAAATATGACTTGAAGGATTCAAGTAGTTGTATTTGACCACTTGAACCTTTCAAATAGTGATTTTGATTCTGAAATTAAAAAAAATATTACTTGAAGTGCTCAAGTAGTTGTATCTTACTACTTGAACACTTCAAATAGTGATTTTGATTGTGGAAGTAAAAAAAATATTACTTGAAGGGTTCAAGTAGTTGTATATGATTACTTTAACCCTTCAAATAGTGATTTCGATTCTGAAAGTAAAAAAATTTTACTTGAAGGGTTCAAGTAGTTGTATCTGACTACTTGAACCCTACAAGTGGTAATTTTGATTCTGAATGTAAAATAAATATTACTTGAAGGTTCATGTAGTTGTATCTGACTACTTAAACCCTTCATGTAGTGATTTTAATTCTGGAAGTATAAAATTATTACTTGAAGTGGTCAAGTACTTGTATCTGACTACTTAAACCCTTCAAATATTGATTGTGATTCTGAAAGTAAAAAAATACAACTTGAAAGGTTCAAGGAATTGTATCTCACTACTTGAACTCTTCAAAGAGTGATTTTGATTCTTAAAGTAAAATAAATATTTGAAGTGTTTAAGTAGTTGTAACTAACTACTTAAACCCTTCAAGTAGTGATTTTGATTCTAAAAGTAAAAGAAAACATTACTTGAAGGGTTCAATGAGCTGTATCTAACTACCAAATTCTTCAAATAGTGATTTTGATTCTAAAAATAAAATAAATATTACTTGAAGGATTAAAGTAGTTGTATTTGACTACTTAAACCCTCCAAGTAGAGATTCTGATTCTGAAAGTAAAACAAATATTACTTGAAAGGTTCAAGTACTTTTATCTGACTACTTGAACCAATCAAGTAATGCTTTCGATTCTGCAAGTAAAAACATATTACTTGAAAGGTTCAAGTAGTTTTTTCTGAGTACTTGAACCCTTTAAGTAGTGATTTTGATTCTGAAAGTAAAAACATATTACTAGAATGGTTCGAGTAGTTGTATTTCACTACTTAAATCCTTTAAGTAGTGATTTTAATTTTGAAAATAAAAACAAAAATTACTTGAAGAGTTCAAGTAGTTGTATCTGACAACTTCAACCTTTCAACTAATGAGTTGGATTAGTAAAATAAAAAAAAACTATATATTATTTGATGGGTTCAAGTAGTTCTATCTAACTACTTGAACCCTTCAAGTAGTGATTTTGATTATGAAAGTAAAAAAATATTACTTGAATGGTTCAAGTTATTGTATTTGCCTACTTGAACCCGTCAAGTAGTGATTTTGATTCTAAAAATAAAAAAAATTATTTGAAAAGTTCAAGTACTTGAATCTCACTACTTGAACCTTCAAATAGTGATTTTGATCCTTGAAGTATAAAAAATATTATTTGAAGGGTTCAAGTAGTTGCATCAGACTATTTGAACCCTTGAAGTAGTGATTTTGATTCTGAAAGTAAAAAAATTTTATTTGAACGGTTCAAGTAGTTGTATCTGACTACTTGAACCTTTCTAGTAATGATTTTAATTTTGGAAGTAAAAAATATTACATGAAGGGTTTAAATAGTTGTATCAGATTACTTGAACCTTTCAAGTAGTGATTGTGATTCTTGAAGTATAAAAAAATATTACATGAAGGGTTCAAGTATTTGTATCTTACTACTTGAACCCTTCAAGTAGTGATTTTGATTCTGTAAGTAAAAAAATATTACTTGAAGGGTTCAAATAATTGTATCCTTTGAGTAGTGTTTTTTATTCTGAAAGTAAAATAAAAATATTAGTTGAGGAGTTCAAGTAGTTGTATAGATTACTTTAACCTTTCAAGTAGTGATTTTGTAGATGAAAGTAAAAAAATATTTCTTGAAGGGTTTAAGTAGTTGTGTCCGACTAATTGAACTTTTTAAGTAGTGATTTTGATTCTGAAAATAAAAAAAATTGTTACTTGAAGGGTTCAAGTATTTATATTTGACTACTTGAAACCCTCTAAGTAGTGATTTTGATTCGAAAAGTAAAAAAAAAAATATTATATGAAGGGCTCAAGTAGTTGTATCTGACTACTTGAGCGCTCTAAGTAGTGATTTTATTTCTGAAAGTTAAAAACATATACATTGAAGGGTTTGAGTAGTTGTATCTAACTACTAGAACCCTTCAAATTGGGATTTTGATTACAAACGTAAAAAAAATATTACTTGAAGGGTTCAAGTAATTGTATCTGACCACTTGAACCCTTCAGTAGTGATTTTAATTATGGAAATGAAAACAATTTTACTTGAAGTGCTCAAGTAGTTGTATCTAACTTCTTGGACCCATCAAGAAGTGAATTTGAGTCTGGAAGTAAAAAATAATATTACTATAAGGGTTAAAATAGTTGTATCTGACTACTTAAACCTTTCAAGTTGTGATTTTATTTTTGGAAGTAAAAAATATAACTTAATAGGTTCAAGTAGTTATATTTGACTACTTGAACTCTTCAAATAGTGATTTTAATTCTGAAACTAAAATTTTTTACTTGAATGGTTCAAATAGTTGTATCTGACTACTTGTACCCTTCAAGTAGTGATTTAAATTTTGGAAGCATAACAAATATTACTTGAAATGTTCAAGTAGTTGTATTTGACTATTTGATCCGTTAAAGTAGAGATTTTGATTCTAGAAATAAAAAAATGTTACTTGAATGGTTTAAATTGTTGTATCTGACTACTTGAACCCTTCAAGTAATGATTTTGATTATAGAAGTAAAAAAATATTACTTGAAGGGTTCAAGTAATTGATTTGACTACTTGAACCCTTCAAATAGCGATTTTGATTCTGAAAGTAAAAAAAATATTACTAGAGGAGTTCAAGTAGTTGTATATGACTATTTAAACTCTTCAAGTTATGATTTTGAATATGAAAGTAAAAAAAATACTACTTGAAGGGTTCAAGTAGTTGTATCTGACTACTTAAACCCTTCATGTAGAGATTTTGATTCTGGAAGTAAAAAAATATTACCTGAAAAGTTCAAGTAATTGTTTCTAACTACTTCAACCCTTCAAGTAGTGATTTTAATTCTGGAACTAAAAAAATATTACTTGAAAGGTTCGAGTAGTTGTATTTGACTACTTGAACTCTTTATGTAGTGATTTTTATTCTGAAAATAAAAAAATTTACTTGAAAAGTTGAAGTAGTTGTATCTTACTGCTTGAACCCTTCAAGTAGTGAGTTGGATTCGTAAAATAAAAAATACATATTAATTGATGGGTCCAAGTAGTTCTATCTAACTACTTAAACTCTTCAAGTAGTGATTTTGACTGTGGAAGTGAAAAAATATTACTTGAATTGTGCAAGTTTTTGTATCTCACTATTTGAAAATTCAAGTAGTGATTTTGATCCTTGCAGTATAAAAAATATTATTTAAAGGTATCAAATAGTTGTATTGGACTACTTGAACCCTTGAAATAGTGATTTTGATTTTGGATCTAAAAAAATGTTACTTGAAGGGTTCAAGTGGTTGTATATGACTATTTGAACCTTTCAAGTTGTGATTTTGATTCTGAAAGTAAACAGATTTTATTTGAAGGGTTCAAGTAGTTGTATCTGACTACGTAGACCCTTCAAATTAGGATTTTGATTCTGAAAGTAAAAAAATATTACTTGAAGGGTATAAGTAGTTGTATCTAATCAGTTGAACCATACAAATTGTGATTTTGATTCTGAAAGTAAAAAATATTACTTGAAGGGTTCAAGTAGTTTTATCTGACTACTTAAACCCTTCAAGTTGTGATTTTGTTTCTGGAAATAAAAAATATAACTTAAAGGGTTTAAGTAGTTATATCTGACTACTTGAACCCTTCAAGTAGTGATTTTTATTCTGGAACTAAAAAAAATATTACTTGAATGGTTCAAGTAGTGATTTTTATTCTGGAACTAAAAAAAATATTACTTGAATGGTTCAAGTAGTTGTATATGACTACTTGAACACTTCAAGTAGTGATTTTGATTTTGGAAGCATAACAAATATTACTTGAAAGGTTCAAGTAGTTGTATCTGACTACTTGAACCGTTAAAATTGAGATTTTGATTCTGGATGTAAAAAAATATTACTTGAATGATTTAAGTAGTTGTATCTTACTACTTTAACCCTTTAAGTAGTGATTTTGATTCTGGAATTAAAAAATATTACTTGAAGGATTGAAGTTGTGGTATCTGACGACTTGAACCTTGCAAGTAGTGATTTCGATTCTGAAATCAAAATAAAAATTACTTGAAGGGTTCAAGTAGTTGTATCTGATAACTTGTGCACCATTCGAGTAGTGATTTTGATTATGACTGTAAAAAAAATATTACTTGAATGGTTCAAGTAGTTGTATCTGACTACTTGAACCCTTCAAGTAGTGATTTACATTCTGGAAGTAAAAAAAAATCTTACTTGAAGGGTTCAAGTAATTGTATCTGACTATTTGAACCATTCAAGTATTGATTTTGATTCTGGAAGTAAAAAAAAAATATAACTTAATGTGTTTAAGTAGTTGTATCTGACTACTTGAACTCTTCAAGTAATGATTTTGATTCTGAAAATAAAAAACATATTACTTGAAAGGTTCAAGTAGTTGTATCTGACTACTTTAACCATTCCAATAATGATTTTGATTCTTAAAATAAAAAGTTATAACTTGAAGGATTCAAGTAGTTGTATTTGACTACTTGAACCCTACAACAGATAATTTTTATTCTGACAGTAAAATAAATATTACTTGAAGGGTTTCAAATAGTTGTATTTGGTTACTTGAACCCTCCAAGTAGTAATTCTAATTCTGAAAGTAAGAAAAAAAATTACTTGAAGGGTTCAAGTAGCTTTATCTGACTACTTAAACCATTTAAGTAATGCTTTTGATACTGCAAGTAAGAAAATAATACTTGAAGGGTTCAAGCAGTTGTATCTGACTACTTGAACCCTTTATATAATGATTTTGATTCTGGAACCAAAAAATATTACTTGAAAGGTTTTAGTAGTTGTATTTGACTACTTGAACCCTTTAAGTAGTGATTTTGATTCTGAAAATAAAAAAAATTACTTGAAGAGTTCAAGTAGTTTTATCTGACTACTTGGCTTACATAGTGAGTTGGATTCATAAAGTAAAAAAATATATTATTTGAAGGGTTCAAGTAGTTCTATCTAACTACTTGATCCATTCAAGTAGTGATTTTGAGTGTGGACGTAAAAAATATTACTAGAATTGTTCAAGTTGATGTATCTAACTACTTGAACCCATCAAGTAGTAATTTTGATTCTGAAAGTAAAAAATATATTTTATTTGAAGGATTCAAGTAGTTGTATCTCACTACTTAAACCTTCAAGTAGTGATTTTGATCATTGAAGTATAAAAAATATTATTTGAAGGTTCAAGTAGTTGTATCAGATTACTTGAAACCTTGAAATAGTGATTTTGATTTCGGAACTAAAAAAAATATTACGTGAAGCGTTCAAGTAGTTGTATATAGCTTTTTGAACCCTTAAAGTAGTGATTTTGATTCTAGAAGTAGACAAATTTTATTTGAAGGGTTTAAGTAGTTGTATCTGATTACTTGAACCCTTCAAATAATGATTTTGATCTTGTAAGTAAAAAAAATATTACATGAAGAGTTCAAGTAATTATTTTTGATTACTTGAACCAATCATGTAGTGATTTTGATTATCAAAGTATAAAAAAATATCTGGAAGGGTTGAAGTAGTTGTATCTGACTACTTGAACTCTTCGAATAGTGATTTTGATTCTGGAAGTAAAAAAAATATTACTTGAAGGGTTCAAGTAGTTGTATCTTACTACTTGAACCCTTAAAGTAGTGATTTTGATTCTAAAAGTAAAAGAAATATTACTTGAAGGGTTATAGTAGTTGTATCGGACTACTTGAACCCTTCAAGTAGTGATTTTGATTGTGGAACTAAAAAAATATTACTTGATGGGATCAGATAGTTGTATCTTACTACTTGAACCTTCTAGGAGTGATTTTGATTCTGGAAGTAAAAAAAATATTACTTGAAGGGTTTAAGTAGTTGTATATGATTACTTGAATCTTTCAGGTAGTGATTTTGATTCTGGTAGTAAAAAAAATTACTTGAATGGTTCAAGTTGTTGTATCTGAATACTTGAACCCTCAAGAATGATTTTGATTCTGCAAGTAAAAAAAATATTACTTGAAGGGTTCACGTAGTTGTATCTGACTAATTGAAATCTTCAAGTAGTGATTTTGATTCGAGAAGTAAAAAAAATATTACTTGAAGTGTTCAACTAGTTGTATCTAACTACTAGAACCCTTCAAGAAGTGATTTTGATTCTGAAAGTAAAAAAAAATATTACTTGAAGGGTTCAATTAGTGTATCTGACTATTTAAACTCTTTATGTAGTGATTTTGATTCTAGAATGTTACTTAGAGGGTTCAAGTAGTTGTATCTGACTGCTCGAACCCTTCAACTAGGGAATCAAAATCATGACTTGAACTCTTCTAGTCAATTTTTTTTAATAATTAATATTTGCACCTTCTTCTTCTTCTTTATTTTTAAGAAAGGTTTTTCTTCTACTTGAAGGGTTCGAGTAATTTTTTTTATAACTACTTGAACTTTTCAAATAATTATTTTTTTTGTCAGTCAACACTCAAACACCAGCTCACTATTTGAAGGGTTCAAGTAGTTGCTTATGAATACTTGAATCTTTCAAGTAGTTGTTTATGATTACTTGAATTGTTCAAGTAGTTATTTTTTTTGCCAGTTAATTACTCATACACCAAGGTACTACTTGAACTATTCAAGTAGTCATAAGCAATTACTTGAAGGGTTCAACTAGTTATAAACAACTACTTGAACCCTTCAAGTAGTCACTTAGTATATGAGTATTGACTGACAAAAAAAATAATTATTTGAAGAGTTCAAATAGTCATAAAATACTACTTGAACCCTTCAAGTAGTCATTTTTGTCTCCAATAGTCAATTTTTCAGTGAGCATGTGACTACTTGAATGCTTCAAGTAATCATTTTTTACTACTTGACCCTTCAGGTAATTTTTTTCTCTTGAAATTTGTTGTCCTGTAAGCTCGTTATTATTTGAAGGGTTCAAGTAGTGATGCAGATGGTGCAGCTTTAGAATATCTAGAACAAATGGATCGTAGCACGCGCAAGTCAACTTCCGGATGGTATAACTTTTGACTCTGGTGGAATCACGTGGCCCAATTTTGGGTCCAGAAAATAATGTTTTAAGCAATTTCGGAGGCGCGGAAGTTGTTACCATTTGAACCTTTCAAGTAGTGGTTTTTTAGTACTTGAACCTTTCAAGTAGAGGTTTTTTATGACTTGAACCCTTCAAGTAGTAATATGCTCTCCGGATAAATCATTACAGGAGACAAAAATGTCTACTTGATGGGTTCAAGTAGTAGAAAAATACTACTTGAATCATTCAAGTAGTTAAATTATCTGTCGTCGTTGGTGTTATATAGAGGCATGTAACTACTCGAATGGTTCAAATAATGTTTTATGACTAGTTGAACCCTTTAAGTAGTCATTTTGTTTCATTGCAATGATTTATACAGAGAGCAATCTAGATATAGAAATTGGCATCATCCACACAGTAATCAATCTTGAACCCCTAATCGGTTTATAATTACTTAAATTTCAATCAACAAACATATAATCAACAAACTTATAATCCAAAGAAATGTAAAAGATTTCACAAAATCCAAACGAAAAAAAATTTCTCAAGCCTCAAGTTTTCTCCAGCCACTGACACTTTATGCCATCAAGTACCCATTCTGCCTTTTTGATCGATCCAATAGATATGAGTTGGTTAAGTACCCATTCGACCATTACCACCATTGAAGCCGGAACGACTATGTTATGGTCAAAATCAAGTGCGATTGAGAGGAAAAACTTTATAGAACTTGAAAGCATGGAGGAAACAAACCTTCGTTGCTTCGCTGAATAGGAAAGCATGGAGGAAACGAACTAGAAAGCATGGAGGAAATAATGAGGGGAAGAAAAAGGGTGAGAGACTGGATATTGATTTGATATTTGCATGAAGGAAAGTGAAAGAAATGATAAAAATAAAGAGAGTTGAAATTTTTTATATTGATTGTATTGAGTCAAAGGTGTAAAATTTCAGATTTTGAGAAATGGGTATAAAAATTCTTAACCAAAATGAAAAAGGTACAGATTTATTTACGGATAACCCAAGTTTATATAAATAGGTTGTGTTGGTGACGATAGTTCAACAGCTGAAAAAATTTTCCAGGAAGAAAAAAAATTCTTCCTTTGATTCTGGGAGTCCAAGAAAATTAAAAATTGCAAGTACATAAGAATCCAAAATTGCTATAAGTCAAAAAACGGGGATTTTATTATGGTGATGGAGGATGCTTTGGGTGGAATCACCAATGGCGATGAAGCCCCACATCGAAGAGCAACGAGGTAGTAGAGAAAAGCTCAGCCATCAATGAGAACAAACAAGACTTGGAGAAAAAGAAATGAGATGGAAAAACAAACTCTGTTCCAATTTACAAGCTCTTCTCCTTTGCTGATTCCACTGATATTCTTTTGATGATTGCTGGAGCAATCGATGTCGTGGGGAATGGGTTAAGACTATCCCTCATGACAATTTTGTTTGCGCAATTGTCTGACTCTTTCGGACGCGAGAATAATGATAATATAGTTAATGCATCTTCAAAGGTCTTTCTTAAATTCGTGTACCTAGCGGTTGGTGGTGTAGCGTCTTTCATTCAGATGTCTTGCTGGATGATCATTCAGATGTCTTGCTGGATGATCATTCAGATGTCTTGCTGGATGATCACGGGGGAAAGACAAGCTTCACAGGTTAGGAGTTTGTATATGAAAACGATATTGAGACAAGATATTTCCTTCTTCGATATGGAAACGAACACCGGAGAAGTAGTACGAAGAATGTCCGGTGATACTGTACTTATACAAGACGCAATGGGCGAAAATGTCAGGAAATTTCTCCAGCTTACATCGACATTCCTAGGAGGCTTTATAATAGCTTTAGTTAGAGGGTGGCTACTAACCCTTGTCATGATGTCCACCATTCCACTTCTTGTGGCAGCCGGTACAATAGCATCCATGGTCATAGCCAAAATGTCATCTCATGGACAAGCTTCTTATGCTAAAACAGTAGATATTGTTGAACAAACGATTAGCTCGATTAGAATCGTTCAGCATTTATCAGTGAGAAATGAGCCGTAACTAAGCATAAGCAATTTCTTGTCCATGTTAATCAATCAGGAGTTCATGAAGGCTTGGCTGCTGGATTTGGTTTTGGCATGGTTATGTTCATCATTTTCTGTGGCTACTCGTTGGCTTTTTGGTTCGGCGCGAAGATGATCATGGATAGAGGATACACGGGAGGTGAAGTGTTGAATGTGGTTGTGGCCGTCTTGACTGGTTCCATGATTCTGGGTCAAGCGTCTCCATGACTGAGCATATTTGCTGCAGGTCAAGCGGCAGCGTTTAGGTGTTCGAGAAAATTAAGAGGAAGCCAGAGATAGACGGATATGATACAAAAGGAAAGATAATGGATGACATTTCTGGAGATATAGATTTGAGAGATGTTTGTTTCAGCTATCCAACAGGACCGGATGAGAAAATATTCGATGGATTTTCCCTCCATATTCCTAGCGGAATCATCACGGCTTTAGTCAGATAGAGTGTGAGTGGAAAGTCAACAGTTATAAGTTTGATCGAGAGATTCTATGATCCACAAGCTGGTGAAGTCCTCATTGATGGAATTAACCTCAAAGAGTTTCAACTTAAATGGATTAATAGCAAAATCGGTCTTCTCAGCCAAGTACTTGTTCTGTTTGCTTCCAGTATTAGGGATAATATTGCTTACGGTAACGATGGTGCGACTAATGCAGAGATAAAAGCCGCAGTTGAACTTGTGAACGCTTCTAAATTCGTCGATAAGCTTCCTCAGAGTCTAGTCACGCTGGTTGGTGAGCATGGAACTCAAATGTCGGGAGGTCAGAAGTAGAGAATCGCCATTGCTAGAGAAATTTTAAAGGATCTGCAAATCTTACTTCTAGACAAAGCTACAAGTGCACTTGATGTAGAATCCGAGCATGTAGTTCAAGAGGCACTTGACCGTATTATGGTGAACCGTACTATTGTAATTGTCGCTCATCGTCTTAGCACGGTGAAGAATGCAAATATGATTGCTGTCATTCATAAAGGAAAGATGGTTGAAAAAGGCTCACACTTCGATCAGCTTAAGGATCCGGAAGGAGCTTACTCTCAGCTTATCCGGTTGCAAGAAGACAAAGGACAAGATTCAATATCAGATATAAATAAACAAGAAGTTACATCAGATTCTTTTGGACATTCCAGTAAAAGGATCTCAAACCTACAATCAATAAGCCGAGCTTCATCTGGACCAGGGAATAGTAGCCGCCATTCATTCTCAGTTTCATTCGGTTTACCCACAGGACTGACCACACAAGATCTTGGAGTGGCAAACGAAAACACTGCTCCTCTTGTTGCTACCAAAAAATTACCACCGGTTCCACTAAGCAACTCGCCTCCATCAATAAACTAGAGATTCCAGTGCTTCTAGTTGGATCCATAGCTGCAATCATGAACGGATCGATTCTTCCAATATATGATTTGTTGTTTTGCAACGCGGTTGAAGAATTGTACAAGCCGCGTGATGAACTGAAGAAGGATTCGGAGTTTTGGGCACTAATATTCATGTTGTTTGGCGTGACGTCATTCTTGATTATTCCAACTCAGATCGTACTTCTTTGTTGTGGCGGGAAACAAATTGATCCAACGGATTAGACATTTGTTTTGAGAAGGTGGTTACTATGGAGGTTGGTTGGTTTGATGAGGCTGACAACTCTAGCGGTGCACTGGTGTGAGGCTTTTGGCTAATGCAGCGTCCGTGCATTCTCTGGTCGGAGACACGTTATCTCAAATGGTTGAAAACATCGCATCAATAAATACTGGTTTGGCCATTGCTTTTATCGCGAGTTGGCAGCTCACATTGATCGTCCTCGTAATGTTTCCCCTTATCGGAATGAATGCATTTGTTCAAGTCAGGTTCATGAAGGAATTTACGCAGATGCAAAGTTGATGTATGAAGAAGTAAGTCAAGTGTGCAGAAGAAAAGGTGATGCAATTATACAAGGAGAAATGTGAAGAGCCGATGAGATCGGGAAAAAGGCAAGGGTTGATCAGTGGGGTAGGATTTGGGATTTCTCTCTTCTTGATGTATTCCGTCAACGCAACTAGTTTCTATGCAGGCGCTGTTGCAGACGGCAAAGCCACATTCAATGATGTTTTCTTTGCTCTGACCATGGCTGCCATGGCAATCTCTCAATCAAGCTCCCTTGCTCCTGATTCTACCAAGGCTAAGGATGCTACAGCTACCATATTTGCAATAATTGACCGGAAATCGAAGATTGATCTGAGTGATGAATCGGGGCAAACACTAGATAATGTAAAGGGAGAAACTGAACTTAGACATGTGAGTTTCAAGTATCCATCCAGACCAGATGTGCAAATATTCTGAGATCTCAGTTTGGCTATTCATTCTGGCAAGACAATTGCCCTAGTCGGAGAAAGCAGAAACGGTAAATCTACAGTGATTTCATTGTTGCAAATGTTTTACGTTCCTGATTCGGGTCAAATTACCCTTGATGGAATTGAAATTCAGAAGTTTCAACTGAAATGGTTGGGGCAAGAGATGGGTCTCCTAAGCCAGAACCAATCTTGTTTAACGACACCATTCGTGCCAACATCGCTTACGGAAAGGAAGGAAGCGCAACTGAAACAGAGATATTAGCTGCATCCGAGTTGGCCAATGCTCATAAGTTCATTAGCAGTTTGCAACAGGGCTATGATACAACCGTTGCAGAACGAGGAGCATAATTGTCCGGTGGGCAGAAGCAACGAGTGGCCATCGCTCAAGCAATAATTAAGAGTCCAAAGATACTGTTATTGGATGAGGCAACGAGTGCACTGTACGCAGAATCTAAACAAGTGGTACAAGATGCGTTAGACAAAGTTATGGTGAACCGCACAACTATCATCGTCGTCGCTCACCGTTTATCGACAATTAAGAATGCGGATATTATTACTGTCATTAAAAATGGCATTATCGTAGAGAAAGGAAAGCACGATAACTTGATCGATATCAAAGATGGGTTCTATGCCTCCTTAGTTGCCCTTAATAAGAATGCTTCAACCTCATGACTTTTCTTTGCAATTTCTCTCAGTTCGTATATTTTTGGAGTGATTATGTTATTTGTTTAGGGAGAAGTAAAGAAGGGAAAGATCCTTCAGGAAAATAAAAATGAACTTAGGGACCCCTGGATTTTTTGTAATGAAGTGTTGTTTTTCTCATGGAATAAATGACTTGGCTACCCCTATTAGACTATGGTCAGTGTTTTAGTAAAAAAATTCTGATAGACCCTGATTTAGTATTCTGACGTTAATATTAACACTTGTTAAATGGAGAAGCTGCCTAACTCACTTGTTAAATAGAGAAGCTGTCTAGCCCTATGGGAAGAAAGAATTCCCAAGCCATTTTCAAATGTGCGTTCTCAATTCCTCATATTTACTGTTAATTTTGAGAGTGCCTACATTAGTAAAGTTAATTTATTTTATTATATATCCACTCTTAATGGTGAAGAATGTTATTATTGTATGCCTCTAGTAGTGTCTATGGAAGAAACTTTGTTGTTATAGTAGAAGGTTTATTTGGAGTCTGCCGGGTGGTTTTTCTCTTCATTCTAAAAGATTTCTCACGTTAAATCTAGTGTTCTTATTTTTCGCTTTCCCTATTAAATAGATTATTATCTCTAGGTGATAGTTTACTCTTATATTGATAATTACTTATCGGCTACGTAATATGAAACTGCAGATAATAGGGATTTCGAAATAAAAATCCTAACAACTACAATGAAACTGCAAGTGGTGTCCATACAGGTTTTAAAACTAGATAAGGAGCCCGTATTATAAAAAAATATAGGAATAGTGTAATTTATCCAAAAATCTATGATTTTAAGAAGGTTAGAGAAATGAGTAATTCTAAACTAGTCGAGATCTAGCCAAGATCTAATTGATCAATATATATATGTCAATCATACTTAATGGTTGATATTTTAACTTATGAATGATTAAAATATTACTCAGTATAAATCTTAAAAATGTACCATATTAACATGTCATTTATTGTGGGAGTATGTTTGCCCAAATAGATTTTTTTTTCTCGATTTCGTCCTTAAAGCTCAACTTTGTCGGTGTTGTACATAAACTTACATCGTTAGCAATTATCATCATTTGTCAACGTCTAACGTCTACCTGTTTCTTTTATCCATGGGACTTGCACAATGTCTTTATGCAAAACAACTTTTCTCATTCTCAAATTAATCGCTGGTCATCTCTGGTTTTAATGACAATCTTTGACAAAGAAAGAAAATGTACCATGTCGATTGAAGACAACAGAATAGAAACAGTGATAACAAAAATAGGCCATTTTCAACCATCAAGCAGCGTGAATTAGCCTAGAAGTATAACAATCACAAACACTTCTTTTCAGATTTCTACGCATTAGATGCTTAATGTAATTTGCCATAGCTGAAGAGGAAGCCCTCTGGAGAGACAGAGCTCGATACAGTGGCTCAACGAGGGGACCGAAATTCTAAGTTTTTCCACTCCAAGGTCAACCTGCGATGAAGGAGAATTGGATCTATGACCTTTGTTTAACCCTATATCCTTATGAGATACCTTTTCAATGATAATAAAATATTGAAGTTATCAATAAATATAATCAAATTTGTAGAGTCTATTGAAAAATTAACACAAGGCATACTGATTGACGATCATGAAAATATTTATTTTCAACAGACAAAATACATGAGATGGAGATAATGACAGATCACAAACAAAGTAAGTTTCAATTTGAAGTAGATAAAGAGATATGTAGTTTACCCAAATAATTTTTTGTCATATTATGTTATTTTAGGTAGGAGTATTCTTTACCTTTTAAGTCAATGATTTTTTGTCCTCCTTATTAAGGATGGAGTGTCTTTTATTTTGTCATAATTAAAATTTTGAAATTCTCTCTAAAACCCTACCTCAATCTCTTCTATAAATACAACTTATTTATCTTCACAAAACACAATTCATACCCAATACGCTTGCTCCTAAAACTCTTCCAATACTCTCCTAAATCTCTCTCAACATTTTGAAATTTATACTTACAAATTTCTTGAGTGAGCAAAATAATTTTTTTGTGAGCTTAGATTGAAGACTATACTCTTTTGAGAGAGTTATTGTAAGAGATCACTTAATCTCGAAATACATAGTGTTGTGAGGTTTAGTTGACACCCATAAATTAACAGGGTTTGTAAGGTTTGATCTTCACCCTTAAGAAGATTGTGGGATTAAAAATCTCCAGCCTGGAATTGGGGATAGGATTTCTCAAACCACATAAAAATATCGTTTGCCTATCTTCTTTTCCTTCTTCTCTTTTTATTTTGTACTATTTATTTTTTTACACTTCAATTTTCCCCACTTATTTTTCGCAGTTCAATTTCTCACACTTAAGTTCCGCACTTTAAGTTTTTATAATTTATTTTATTTACTTGCTTTAAATTTTCACATTTATATTCTCGCAAGCATTATTTATTTTAACATTTTTATATAATACTTTATCTTTTCAAGTTCATTCTTGAATATTTATTTTTCACTTGAATGTGAATTTTTTTTAAATTAAACACGATCACCTAATTCACCCCCTCTTGGGTTGCCATATCGATCATACAAATGGTATCATAGTTTGGTACTCTATACATAAGACTTAATCGTCTTGAGTTATGGCATCCATGAGTGGTTCTTTTATCGAAGGCAATGTACTATTAGACCTCTGTTTTTCAATGGTAATGATTATATTTATTGAAAAGTGAGAATGATGATTTATATTCAATTGATTGACTATGATTTATGAGATGTTGTTGAAAATGGTGCTCACATTCTATTCAAAATTGTCAAATCAAGTAGTGAATAGAATGATGATGATAAAAAGAAAATCTTTTTAAATGCTAAGACTATGAATGCTTTATATTGTGCTCTTGATAAAAATGAATTTAATATAATTTCTACATGTGAATCTACTAAATCTATATGGCATATGTTAGAAGTCACACACCAAAGCACAAATCAAGTTAAAGAATCTAAAATTAGCATGATTGTTCATAGTTATGAATTATTTAAAATGAAGTATGACGAATCCGTACATGATATGTTTAGTCATTTCACTTATATTATTAATGGCTTGAAATCTCTTGATAAGATTTATTCTAATGTTGAAATGGTGAAAAAAAATTCTTAAGTGTCTACCAAAGAATTGGGAGGCCAAGATGATCGCCATTTAAGAAGTCAAATATCTCAACACACTTCCCCTTGAAGAGCTCACTGGCTCATTGATGACGTATGAAATGAGGTAAAATAAAAATGACGAAGATGATACACGAAAGAAGAAGAGCATTGCACTAAAATCAACACTTGAACAATCTAATAATGAGAATGATGACTATGATGAGGAGGAATGCATATAAGAAATTCCCAAATAGAAGGAAAAATGCTCCCAGAAAAGATGACAACAAGATACCTTGAGACACACTCACGTGCTATGAATACCAAAAGCCCGGACACATAAAAGTCGATTGTCCAAATCTAAGTGATGCCCAAAAAAGTTAAAAAGAAAAGCATTTAAGGTAACTTGGGATGAGACCGATGATAGCGACTATGATGGCGAAGAATGAGAAGTTGCAAACATGTGTTTCATGACACTAGAATATGAGGTACGCTCTTCTAAGCTAACTTTAAATGATAAACCTAGCTATCAAAAACTTGAAAATGTATTTGAAGAGCTTTATAGTGAATTTGAAAAACTTTGCTTAAAGAACAAAATTATGAAAAATTATTTTTCAAAACTTCAAAAAGAAAATGAGTCTCTGAAAAGTGAGAATTTGAAAATCAAAGCATTATTTGAGACCTTGTTCAAAGTCAAAAGAAAGAAAAGTATTTAAATTCAACCATTTTTAAATATACAAATGGAAGAACAATCTTAACAAACTTCTTGGTAATCAAAGTAATGCTTCTGATAAAAAAGGATTAGGACAGTCTTTTCAAAACATAAAAATATCACAAAATATTTTGGTAAAACCAACACAATATCCTGCTATTATTTGTCACTACTATTGTGGGGTTAAAGATCTCAAAAGTTATTCATGGTTTCATAAAAAGAAAGTTATTTTTCGTTAAAGAGATGAATGAACTATTAAAGAGATGAATGAACTCTCTACAACACTAACCTTCAAGGACCCAAAAAGATTTTGGTACCAAAAGCCAACTTTAAATATTTATGTTATAGGTACCATTAAAGAAGAAAGATAAATGCTATCTTAATAGTGGATGTTCGAGACATATGACCGGTGATGAATAAAAATTCACTCAAATTTGTCGAAAGAAAGGACATGTCACCTTTGAAGATGATAAGAAAGGCAAAATCATTGGTATTGGTTCCGTAAATAATGATCTTCATAGATGAAATTCTACTTATAGATACTATAAAGTATAATTTACTTAGCGTAAATCAACTTTGTGATAAAAACTATAGAGTAATTTTTGAAAAAGATTTGTATCTAATAATAGAAAAAGTGTCAAACAATGTTTTGTTTGTTAGACAAATGGACAAAAAGTTTACACTATTAATCAAAGTGATCTCCAAAATCATAATGAATTTTTTTTTCTTGTTTTTAACAATGATATTGGTTATGGCATATAAGACTTGGGCATGCTAGCATGAATTTATGTTCAAAACTATCAAAAAGTGATTTAGTAAAAGGTCTTCCAAAAATAAAATTTGTGAATAAAATTTGTAATACATGTTAAATGGGTAAACAAGGTAAGAGCTCTTTCAAATCAAAATGTACAGTGTCAATCACTAGATCGTTATAATTACTACACATGGATCTATTTGACCCTTCAAAAATTACAAGTCTTGGGGGTAAACACTATGCATTTGTCATAGTTGATGATTTTTCAAGATTACTTGGGTTTTATTTCTCAAAAACAAGGATGAAACTTTTAAAGCATTTTCAAAATTTTTGCAAACTAGTTCAAAATGAAAAACGTTTTACAATTTCAAAAATTAGAAGTGATCATGATAGATAATTTGAAAATAGAAACTTTGAAGGTTTTTGCTATTAAAATGGGTTCTCACGTGAGTTTTCTACTCCTAGAACTCCATAACAAAATGTTGTTGTTTAGAGCAGAAATCGGTCCCTACAAGAAGTGGCAATATTAGTAAAAGAGTTTTATTAAAGTTTGATGAATATAATTAATTAGTTAATCTAAGTTCACCTAATTATGACTTAGGCGCTCTAGAATGTTAAATGAACTTAGACTAATAAGATTTGCATAATTGATTATTAAATACTCATAGGGTTATTATTTTAGCTAGTAATTAATTTGAAATTAATTAATTAGTTAAAATGGAAACACATAACCCTAAAATAGTGAGTGGGAGGAGGTTGACATGTCAATGTAGCCTACGGTCTCCATTATTAGTACAACAGCGTGAGGTACAATAAGAGCCTCGAGATAGCTTTGTTTTCATCCTCATAAGGAATGTTTCGAGCTGTACCAATACCAAGGTTAGGCTTCTTAAAAAGATAGGAGGAAGTGATGTAGTTTAATTTTGACTGACCCTAAGGAGGCATATTCTAAATGAATTCATGGAATCTAAAATGACGGGTTACCCTCACAAAGTCACAATTAAGTTTTCATGTGGATAGTTGTGACTCGACCGAACAAGCGTTACATTATTGTTAAAAGAGAAAAATATGAGATAATTTAAGTTTTAATTAATAAGGATTAGAATGTCTCATAGACAGTCTGAGATTAATCTAACTGGCCCTAAGGCAGCACATTAATCGTTGGGTCGTTTTATTGTGATAGTGAATGTTATATTTGTGTGTTTATTATATTGCATTCATGCATCACGTTTACTTTTTGAATTCTAAATATTTATCAATTATATCGAATCTTGTATGTTTTAAATTTCAGTTATCATTATTATGTCTACCATGGGCAACCCCGTTATTACTTTACTCGCTCTTGAAAAATTGAATGGTGATAACTTCGTACGTTGGAACCAAATATGAACTTAATGTTGATTTGAGTTCGTTCTTACTAAGGAATGTCCTGAGGAGCATGCTGCCAATGCTCCTAAGAATGTTAGGGACAAATATGATGTTTGGATCATATCAAACAACAAGGCGAAGTGCTACATGCTTGTAAGCATGAATGATGTTCTAAGAACTAAGCATGAAATCATGGAGACTGCCTATGAGATTATGGAATCTCTACAAGTTATGTTTGGACACCAATCTGATCAAAGTCGTCATGAGGCCACTATGAGTTTTATGACAACTAAGATTAGAAAGGGTACTCTCTGTGTGAGAACATGTTTTGAACATGATCAGCATAATGCACGAGGCAGAAGTACATGGGGCGACCATTGATGAGCGGACCCAAGTTAGCATTATACTTGAGTCGCTCACACCACTTTTTTTGCATTCATGACCAACTATATTATGAATAAGTTGTAATTCAACATGACTCAATCGTTGAATGAACTGTAGATTTTTGAGTCACTCAATCTTAGAATAATTAAAGAGGGCGAGGCAAATATTGTCAAGAAAAAGCCTTCTTCCAATATTAAAAGTAACAATAGGAAGAAGATCAATGATAAGGGCAAAGGTAAGAACAAGAAAAGGGAGAAAACCCAAGACATCGCCAAAAGTCAAGAAGAACAAGAAAAACATGAAGCCCGAGGGAAAATGTTTCCACTGTGGTTGAAGGTCATTGGAAGAGAAACTATAACAAAAATCTCTCCGAGATGGAAAAGAAAGGTAAATATGATTTATTTGTACTTGAAGGTCATTCAATAAAAAAAGTTTTTTTTGTTATCGTGGCGTCGTGCTTGTTTTTCTTTTAATCGAAAAATATTTATTTTTATTAAATTTTTTTAAATGCCTCTGATGCGCATGCGTTACATTTTCCAATAGAATCTGCATCAACAAAAATCGGTTTTAATTTGTTATCTACATATGTATTGGTATCACACCATCTACCATCATAGAACAAAATAATATGAACCTTCGTAATACCTGAAAATACTATGGTATATAAATTTCAGAACAATGAACCATAAATTGAAAAACAATGAAATGTAGTGCAAAGAATTATCCTGTTAGAAGGTGTTGTTCACAAATTCTAACCATACAAACCATAGGGTATATAAATTAGATACTAACAGTAACTGATTTAAATACTTGTTTAAGAATATAAATGTGTATTTGCTTAAATTGTGCTGTAATGGTTGACAGATGCCTTGAGCTAAGATATGCATAAAAAAAAAAAAGAAACCAGAATGACCATCACGTCAGACTTTGATCACAGACTCATAAATGAAAGAAAAACAAATGAAGAACCAATCGCACGGTAACAAACTGAACAACAGTTACATTATGAACAACATACACAATGAGAAACAATGTAGATGATCTTGAACGAAAAAGAAGAAAATATGAACTAGAATGAAAAAGAAGGGTTAAACAAGATCATTTACAATAACGTAGACAATCTTATTGAACGAATCAACAGAAGGAAGAAAACAAGAAACAAAAGAAAAGAAACAAACCTCGACGGAGGAAAACACGTTGAAAAGGAAGAACAGGGTGCAAGGAAACTCAAAATCAAAAGCTAAAAATTTGAAATCGCGATCGAAGAAGAACAACTAAAATCCCGATCGAAGTAAGAATCCCACAGCTCGAAGAAGCAAAACTCGAAACCCTCGGCTCGAAGTAAAATCTCAGATCTAAGATGGAATCTCGAAACCCACAGCTAAGCCTAAACTGACGAATATGAAAACCTATAGCTCAGCTTTCGGTAAAGATAGGGGTAAAAAGGAAAAATGATTAAAAAATTTAAAAAATGTATAAGACTAAGTAAAAAAATGGTCATACATGCAAATAAAAAAAGAGACATTTTTTGTGGAATGACTTTTCAAAAAATGATGAAATAATGATGAAATGTGTAATTTTCACTAACAGAAATAGGCCACTCACTATAATTTTCCAAGAAAAAGTTGCCTCTGCTGCAGCAAACTGGGCCCCAAAATGCCTGATGATTGTCCACTCTGCTTTTATGGAAGAGCCAAGTCCAACCAGCAGGGTCTCTTATGATCTCTTCCCTACAACCCACGACATATCAAGCTTTTTATGTCATGCTACCTCCAATACTGGAACGTGTCCTTTACAGAATTGCAGTCTTAAGCTAACCAACTTCTAGGCTACTAGACTCTGGGAAAAAAATCTCTTTCAGAAGTCATGGGAAAGCAATTGAAGCAATCACTTGGCTTTAGAGCCCTATCAGAGAACTCCAACCCAACAAGAAGAAAACCTCATAATTATAGCATACTTAGCTAATTTATCAACCACAAAATTACAATTGCGAGAAATAAACTTGACTCTACTAACACTATGAAAGGTTAAAGATTCAAGGGTAACAGAAAGGACGTCTCCTTCATGAGCAAGGGGCCAAGGGCTAGAGCATTTGAGTAGATTGCATTACAAAGCGTTACATTATCCAACCCCTCACAGGAGACAAGGAGAGGCTTCTCCTTGGCAAACTTCAAGCCTTTAAGAAGCGTTAAACACACTACGGAAAAGACCTCTTGGAAAAAAAAACCCCAAAACCCATCCCGCGATGCGAGGAAACAACATTAACATTCAATTTTGATCGGTCCTCCTCAAGATAGGGCCAAGAAAACTCACGGACAGGGCTGGGTCGAGGATTCAGAACCTTAATGAGATGCCTGGGTGATGCTTGACCCACTCTACTGAGTAAAGAATATGGGTTTTCATTAGCTTTCGACTGACAAAAGGACTTTCAAGAGAGTCAATGCATCTTAGAACCATTATCATAAAAGCCCCACAAAAAGATGACAAATGCACTCTAAAAAAAGAAGTGTTAGAGGTTGTGATTAATATAGCACATGTGATCTAAAGAAAGACAATACTAAATAGCACAATGATGTTTGGAACCATTGTAACTTAAGAACAAATGTAGCATGAGACCACGTATACACGTCAAGATTGACATTTTGTCTTTCTATTTGTTGACTTATAACACTATATTAAACCACATTTTTGTTTAAAGGAAAATATTGTTTACTTCCCTCTGTCACTTTTTGTCTCTACTGGCATGGACTATACATTAGAATGAGTTGGTGAATACCTATTATCTATCAAGTATTAGTAAAGTTTTAGATAGTTTAGAAAAAGAAAACATATATGGTGTGGAATTTCACACTCACCCATTTGAGACCCATGTATGAGTGATTCAATAATGGGTCAATCACTGCTAAGATAACAACCTGATACCAAGGAAGGATGCCATAAAAGATAATGGAGTTCATATCTCTAATGCAGTGAAAATCACAGAATTTTGCATATCAGAACTTAAAATTGATCTCCTAAAAGACCAGAACTCCCTTCACCGATTTATATTACCATACACAAAAAAGCATGTACAAATACAACATGTTTTGCATTTGAAAAAAATGAGGCGAAGGAGTTCTCTCCGACATTTCTACATACACCTATCAAGCATCCATGGGTGATCTACGTTCCACCTCCATCATCCCCAGAACAATCATCATCACTATCATCTCTTCCATCTCCTTCATACCCACCTCCCAATTCACATATTTTCCCCCACGCATGCTCCGGCACTGGCACAACCGACAGTCTAGGCTGCCTAAACAGAGCAAAACCCTCCAACCCACCATCGCCCTTCATCTCCTGCAACTCCACTGGTTTCCTCATCTCCCCAACAGCCTTCACATCAACAACAACTTCATCGCCGTCATCCTCCGAGTACCATTCACGCACCACGGTCACCACGCCGACGACGCGTCGGGCTTTGGCCCCTGAGTGATAGAAGAAGCAGAGGTCGTTAAGGTTCATGGATTTGAGGATCTTCTGAGCTTGCTTGTTCTTCACTCCATCCCACTTGGTTATGCCTCCATTGGCAGCTTGGTCCTCCCAAGACCACTCTCCTGGTTCCGTCTTCAAAAGAAAGTAGTGCTTGTCTCGGTCGTTGCCCATTGTTTGGGCGTGAATGTGATGGCTCTTCTGCTCTCTCATCGAGGCGCTTAGAAGGTCTTTACGATCGTGGAGGGCAGCCTTTGGTGTGAGGGGGGTTTTTGGTAGAGTAGCAACGAGGTTTTTATTCATTTGTTGTATGGCGGGAAATCGAAGCGCCATTATGACTTGTAGGAAAATTAGTTGAAACCTATGTGTATTGGATCAATTTAAAATATATATATATATATATATTTAAATTAATACTAACATTGAAATAGATAATATTTGAAAATCATTCTACATATAAATCAAAAGTGAAATAGTATTAACAAAAGCTTGCTTATAATATTAAAATTTAGTGTCATTTGAATAATATAAAAAATAGTTTTATTTTATCAATTTGTTATATTCTTAAGAAATAATTATATCATATTAAGAGACAGTTTCGTATGTTCAAAATATATTAATGTATTTATAAAAACTCATGTATATGAATTTAATATTACCGATAACATAATATTTATAAAATATTTAATTTATAATTTATAATGAACGAATTATTATTAACTTATAATCAAACCTAAATATTTTTTGCCCAAAGTTGTTAATACATCTTGCTACATTATGAATCATGTTTTACTTAGACCTATTTTAAACAAAACCCATTAAGAACTTTGGAATAACAAAATTCCTAATATTAGTTATTTCAAAGTTTTAGATGTAAATATTTTATTTTAAACAATAAAGACAACATTAGTAAGTTTGATTCTAAAATTGACTTAGGAATTTTTTAGGATATAGAGTTTATAATAGAAGAATATTAGTTGTGGAAGAATCCATGTATGTTGTCTTTGATGAATCTATTCCGTCTAACATCTTTTATGATCAAGATGATGAAGTTATTAGAAAGGTAAAAGGGGATAATAATGAATACTAATGAACGATCAAGTCACTCTCCCTAAGAAAATGTCAAAGTACAAGATTGCAACCAATTTTCAAAGGAATGAAAGTTTGTGAAAGATCATCCAAATGAGCTTCTAGTGGGAGACTATCAAAAGGGGTAGAGACTCGTTCTATATTTCATAGTTTTGGTAAAGTTGTTTTTATTTCTCAACATGAGCCTAAATCTTTTATAGAAGCCAAAAAAATATAAGTGTTGAATAGTTGTTATGCAAGAAGAACTTAATCAATTTAAAAAAAGTAATGTATTAGAACTTGTCTCTAGATCCTCTAATCACTCGGTAATTGGTATTAAGTGTGTGTTCGGAAATAAAGTAGATGAAAATGATATTGTTACTAGAAATAAAGCTAGATTAGTGCCAAAAGCATATAATCAAGAAGAATGTATAGATTATGATGAAGCTTTTGCTCTCGATGCTAGACTTGAGTCAATAAGAATCCTATTACCCTTTCCATGTTTCAAAAACTTTGTTTTATATAAAATAGATACATTATGAAGGAACTTTATATAGAACAATCTCCCAATTTTTAAAGTTTGAATATTCTAAATCACGTGTATAAACTTAAAAAGACTCTCGATGGACTAAAACAAGCTCTTAGAGCTTGGTACGAAACGCTAAGTAAATTTCTTATTGATTATGGATTTAACATGGGCAAAATAGATAACACCATCTTCATAAAATCAAAAGACAATGATATCTTAATCGTCCAAATATATGTAGATGATATAATTTTTTGTGCCACTAACGAAACTTTTTGCAAGAATTTTACAAACTCCATGAGCAAGGAGTTTGAAATTAGTCTGATAGGAGATTTGAATGTCTTCCTTGTACCACAAATCAAGCAAATGAATCATGAGATCTTCATAAACCAAGAAAAATATTCTAAGGATTTGCTCAAGAAGTTTGGCATGGAAAATATGAAGGCTAGCACCACTCCCATGAGTACCACCACAAAACTAGACAATGATGAGAAAGGTAAAGACGTCGATATAAAGAAATATCGAGGTATAGTTAGATCTCTACTTTATTTAATTGCTAGTAGATATCACGTTTAGTCTATGTGTATATACTCCTTTCCAAACTTATTCAAAAGAATCACATTTACAAGCTATTAAAATATTTTTTAAACATTTACATGGAACAACTAAATTTAGCATTTGGTATCTAAAATGTGATAATCTTGATTTAATTGTGTATTCTTACAAATTTTGCTGGGAGCTTAACCGATAAAAATAATACGAGTGGTACGTGTCAATTTTTAGGACACTCACTTATTTTTTGGTTAGCAAAAAGTAAAATTCAGTAGCACTATCAATCGATGTAGCCAAATATATTTATACCGGTAGTTGTTGTGCTCAAATTTTATGGATGAAGCAAACTCTAAAAGATTTTGGTTTGATTTTTGAAAATGTTCCTATTAGATGTGATAATACTAGCGCAATTAATGTTTTCAAAAACTCTATTTTACATTCTCGTACTAAGCATATAGATCTTAGACATCATTTTATTCAAGATTATGTGCAAAAGGTAATTTCAATAGAGTTTGTAGACACTACAAATCAACTAGCGATATTTTCACAAAACCATTAAATGTTGAAAGTTTTTGTAAAAATAGACTTGCCTTGAGAATTAATTATTTTTTTTACTTACTATGTCAAAATAAAAGTATTTTTACCTCATTATTATTGGTTTATTCCTTTTTATGATAACAAAGGGGAAGAAAATAAAATATGCTTAAAAGTTATGTTTTGATCTTGATGGATAAACATGTATTTAGGGGGATTAAATTAAATTTATTTGATTAAATACCACATTGCTATCTTAATGATTCGTCATCATAAAAAATGGGAAGATTGTTAACCGTATATCTCTACGAGATAACTTTTGATGATAACAAAACATTGAACCTACTAATAAATTTAATGAAGTTTGCAGAGCCTATTGAAAAATTATCACAAGACATGTCAACTGAAGACCATGAAAATATTTATTTCAATAGGAGCTGACAAAACATACGATTAAAGATCATAAAGATATTTACTATCATGTAATTTTTATTAGGAACTTACTCATTTTATTTACTTTTATTAAAACTCAACTTATTTAGGGATAAATATCCTTAAATTAAGTCTCAATCCATAAAATGCCTAATACCAAAAATCATATCATCTCACACAATAGACAAAATATATAAGATGAAGATAATGACAAATCACAAATAAAGTAAGTTTCAATATCAAGTAGATAAAGAGAGATGGAGTTTCCCAAATAATTTTTTGTCATTGTATTATTTTGGGTAGGAGTATTCTCTCCCTTTTAGATCAAGGAATTTTTGCCCTCCTTATTAAAGATGGAGTGTCATTTATTTTATCATAATTCAAAATTTGAAAATTTCCCTTCTAAACCCTAACCTCCATCTCCTCTATAAATGCAACTCATTTATCTTCGCAAAACACAATTCATAGCCAAAAGACTTGCTCCTAAAACTCTTCCAATACTCTTATAAATTTCTCTTAATATTTTGAGCTTTATACTTATAAATTTTTTGAGTGAGAAAGATAATTTTTTTGTGAGTTTTGAAGGTTCTACTCTTTTGAGAAAGTTATTATAAGAGATTTTAATCTTAGAACACACAGTGTTGTGAGGTTTAGTCGGCACCCATAAACCAATTGGGTTTGTAAGATTTGGTCTTCACCCTTAAGAAGATTGTGAAAATAAAATCTCCAAGGGAGTATGAACGTAGAGATAAGATTTTTCAAACCACGTAAAAATATAGTATGTATATCTTCTTCACCTTCTTCTCTTTTTATTTTATGTTATTTATTTTTTACACTTTAATTTTTTGCACTTCAATTTCTCACACTTAAGTTCCGCAATTTAAACTTTAATTTCTCGCAATTTATTTTATTTACTTGTTTTATATTTCCGCATTTATATTATCGCAAGCATTACTTGCTCTAACACTTTTTATCTATTATTTATTTAACTTTTCAAACGTTAAACTCGTGGAATATTGAAGTTCATTCTCGAACAATCATTTTTCATTTGAGTGCGAAAAAAGTATACCCAGTTCACCCCCTCTTGAGTTGCCATAACGATCCTATAGCCTTGAAAAATTATTCGGGTTAGTGGATCTTAGAACCAGATTGCATGCACTCCCTAGTTGTTCGTCACTTCTCATATTTGTTCCAGACCTCACACCCTTTGGGTGAAGACTGTAATTTGGTGTTAACCATATTCATATAGTCCTTAACAATCAGGATGTATCTGTTCTAGAAAGATATGTGTGTTCAGAAGGAATCTTGGAGGCAATCCATGAAATGCAAGCTCCGGGATCAGATGGTTTCACAGCAGCGTACTACCAACAAAACTGGAATATTGTGGGTAACGATGTTATTCATGTTGTCAATATTTTTTTCAATAATTGTGTGCAGCATGATGAGATTAATGTAACTTCCATTGTGCTTATCCCTAAAATTAATAATCCTCATAGCTTAAATTAGCTTTAGGCCTATAAGCTTGCAATGTTTTATATAAAATCCTTGCCAAAATTCTGACAAATAGGCTTAGAATGATGATTAGCAAGGTGATTAGTCCTTTTTAAAGTGCACTCATTCCTAGCAGACAGATTGTCGACAATGTCATCATTGCCCATGAAATCATGCATACAATTCCGTACAAAGAAAAAAGGAAAGAAATTTGATCTAATGATTAAGATGTATATGTCTAAGGCCTTTTGGAAACATTTAAGAGATTGGGTTTTACTGATAAATGGTGTAATTAAGAACCTGTATTTCTTCAGTTGAGTTCAGAGTTACTATCAACAACTGAAGTGGCCCTCTAATTCTTCAGTTGAGTTCAAAGTTCAGCGTTACTATCAATAACATGTGGGAGATTCACTATCACCGTATGTTTCTTATTTGTGCTAAGGTCCTTTCTTCGTTAATCAATAGAAGTGTGTTGCTCAAACAAATCAGTGGGTTTTGATTCCATCAAGGAGGCCCGGTTATCTCCCACGTGTTATTTGCAGATGACTCTTTACTATTCTACAGAGCTGATAAAAACGAGCTAGGAGATGTGATGAGGATTCTTAGTGCTTATAGTAAGGCTTCAGGGCAAGAGATCAACATTCAAAAAATCCTTATTGTCTTTAGTAAGAACAATCCTTGTAATACCCAAGGTTGTTTAGCTGCTCTCTTTGGTTTGAAATGTGATGAATCGCTCGATAAATATTTGGGCATGGAAACATATTTTGGTTTATCAAAAACTGTGGTGTTTTGTAATATTTTCGATAAGATTATGTCTAAATTTCTGGTTCATCTGAACATTTTCTTTCCCAAGCTGGAAAAGAAACTGTTATCAAAGTTATGACTTTTTCTATGTCAAATTATGCTATGTCATGATCCCTATCTCCCTTTGTCAGAAAATCAGTAGCAAAATCGTGAACTATTGGTGGAATAGCTCGCCTTTTAAAAAAAGGGATCCATTGGGGTTCTCGGAAGTATTTGATCAAACCAAAAGTTGTAGGTGGGATAGGATTCAAAGATTTGAGTGCGTTTAATCTTTCACTTCTGGCTAAACAGTCTTGGAGAATTTTAAGGTTCCTTTCTCTGCTTCTTCATTCAGTTCTTAAAAGTACATATTTTCGGAATTCTAGCTTATTGGAAGCCCGAGTAGGAAGAAAACCCTCTTGGGCTTGGATGAGTATTATTGAGGGAAGGAAGCTTCTCAATGGATGTCTCAGATGGTTAGTGGATAACGGTGACAAGATCAAGATTTGGGAGGATGCTTGGGTCCCTTGACCCAATACGTTTAAAATCACGACACCAAGGAATAACAATTTAGTTAAAGTAAGTGGTTTGCTTAATTCAGATAGAACATGATGGAATATTCAGCTTCTTGATTCTGTATTTTTACCATGCGATGTGGAGAATATTCGTGCAATTCCTTTGAGCAGATTTAATCGGGATGATGAATTGATATGGCATTTCAATAGCAATGGCCAGTATTTAGTGAAATCTGGGTATAAGCTCATTTACCAGATGATGGAAGATGGCAGACTGGGTAACAGGAAAGACTCGAGGGCTAGTAGTTGTGGTGGTGATTTTAGGGTTTGGAAAGTTGGCAGCAAAAAATACATAAAAAATCAAGGATTTTTTAGAAGAGCTCTTAATAATTTTTCAGCCACTAAAAGTAATAGCTCTCATAGAGGAATTCGAATCGATTCTAGCTGCAGTTTTTGTATGTCTGAGCCTAAGACCGCTGTCCACGTTTCTTTAATTGCAGTTTCTCAGAGAGATTTTGGTTTCATAGTAGGTTCAGGTTCCATTCCTCTCAAATTCAAGGCTTCTCTATGATTGACAATTGTTAAGCTATTACAAATCACTTAAAAAACATGGGAATATGGAGGAATTACTTCCTCGCTTTGGTTTTCACCTCTAGTACCTATGGAAAGCTAGAAATAATAAGGTTTTTAATGGGGTGGATTTTGATATGGTCTTAACGGTTCAGATTGCTGAAGAAAAATATTTTGAATTGAATTGAGCCACTCGTATCAGCCATGCAGAGGGGCTAGAAGTTGCTTCAGTTCGGCCTCAACATCAGTTAAACAAGTCGTGGCTTCTTGTACTGATGCTGTGAGAATTTCAGACGATGGCGGTGGTGCTGGTTGGGCTCTTTGGGACCCAGGAGGATATGTACACGCGATGGGATTCAAAAATATTCAGAACTCTAGTTCGGTGATTTACTCATAAGCGGTAGCTATTTTATAGGTATTGGTATCTTTCCTCCAACTCCATCTGGATCAGATCAAGGTTTACTCGGACTGCTCTATGCTCGTTGAAGCCATCAACGCTAGACACGTGATCAATCATGAGATTGGTAATGCTGTTTTTGATATTTGAGCTATGGTTGAGAATTTCAGCACTATTATTTTTAGTCATTGCCATAGATCAAAAAACTTACTTGCCCATGGGTGTGGTAGAGAGGGTCGTTATATTTATAAAAGTCTTTTGTAGGTTGGATCTAGATTCTCTACCGCTTTAACGAATGATACGGGTGCAATTGGATGTAATCTGAGCTTTCCCATTTTATAATGAACGACTAAAATGAATCCAACTAGCTAATATAACACTAAGTTTTGTTTTTGTTTTCTTTTCATCTGGTAGGATCTAGACCATAAAAAATTCATCAGACCATTCACATCCAACACGTTGGAATTATGTTTATAAAGTAGGGTGTAATAACTATTTTTGAGTATTTAGTTATTTCTCAGACATTTTGTATTATTGAATTCAATGAATGAATGAAAGTTTTACCATTAATTAAAGTGTGTTTATAATTTACTCAAGTCCTGAAACTATTGTCAATGTAAGAAGAGTAAAGACAGAGGGATCTTCCGGACAAACTCTTCTGAAATAGTTCAGAACTATATTCGTAGTCTTAGGATCGACTGAGTAATCGAGTCTGATTATAACTGTTAGGTTGAACCAAATGATGTCAGTCTTGGGGCATGAGAGTGGAGAATCTAACGGTTGACCTAGACATGTTCTGGAACATGTTGAATGTAATAAATTAGTTTAGAGCAAAATCGTTTACCTAACTCTAAATCTAATTGTTACACCTTAAGTGTATTTTTGTAATTACTTTTATCCTGAGGTGAATACGAAGCTTGACTTAGTTACTTGCGGTCTTTGATATGTCAAATGAGTGAGTTCGAATTGCCGGACAATACCTCAGTTGTTGAAATCGTAATTCAACTATGTTGGAGTTGCGTGATTCACAAATATGAAAATTCGTGGTTAGATTGCGAAAGCAACAATATCAACATATGCTTTATTGATGGGTGTGTGAATAAATTAACTTGGTTAAGTATTCGATGAAATGAGTCATTGAGCAAGACTTGTGAATTGTACGAGACAATTCACTGTTATGTGTTCCTTATTCACAGTCAATAAAAAAGTTAAATTAACTTGACCAAATATTCGATGAAATGAGTCATTGAGTAAGACTTGTGAATTGTACGAGACAATTTATGTCTTCCTTATTCACAGTCAATAAAAGAGTTAAGAAAATAATAACAAGAAGGGTAAAACAATAATTTTACATCTCGCTCTTGTTACTGATATTCATGAAGGGTAATATGTTAACATATTTTGTGGACCGTAGAATAACAGAGTTTATTTGCAACAACAAAAAATGTGGCGCGCGTGAATCGAGAGTTGATTCGGCATCGAACCTATAGTGGAGTCGTTCGATGTCAAAATTAAATAGGTTGAAAATTTATAGAGATAAATTTATCGGGTTTTTAAATCCTATAGCTTTATTCATGTGGGTTCATTCGGTTTCGGGAGTAGATCATGAGGACATGAATAAAAGAAATAATATCAGTTGGACCAAAATGTGTTTTGAGTCAAGGTATATTTCATGAACCCATACGTGATGGGTGTTGTCAATTTATTAGTGAAGAACAATTAATTGATGTTTAAATTAATTAGTTTATTATTTTCTAATTATCAAATAATTAGTAAATGAGAGAAATTAATTAATTAATTTATGGAGATCAATTTAAATTTATCAATTTGGATTGATGAATTTGGGCACAACATTAACTCTAGGATGATATGTAATTTTCAGCAATAATAAAGAATAAATGGGTGAATTTCAGAAATTACACATAAATGAGGTATATGTGAAAACTAAAATTATTATATAAGGGATGACATTAGGGTCGCCTCTCTAACTTAAGTGTGTTGATACAACCCTAATCACACAGAGTAGAAAAAAGTTTCTCTCTCTCACTCCTACTGTTGCCGTCGAAATCACCAGAGGAAGAGAAATTTGATTTTTCTTCCTCAGTTGTTTTGAGAGCCCACACTCAGTTTCTACGAGTGATTGTTAGTGTGAAAACTGATTCGAGTTCTACGAAAAACGAAGAACGCGAGACGAATAATAAGATTCCACTAAATCAGAATTTCTCCTATACAAAATGGTATAAAATTGTTTCTACTTCTTTTGAATACGTTTAACGTAATACGCATAACCGGATGTATTGTTTTAATATTTAATATGATTAAATTGGTTGATGTAAAATTTTTTTATATTTCGTCCACAAACCGTTCGTGGTTCAATGGTTTTACTTCAAATTTTTAAAACTCGATCCAATGCAACCATGATTAGAGAATGCGCATCATAATTATAGGAACGCATAGATTTTGGCTAATCAAAAAGCATGTAAATCGAGAAGTTCTTGAATAATCGAGTTTGAAACCATTGATATGTTAGACTACAGCATCAACAATCGAGTTAAAATCACTTTCTTTCTTAATCTTGAACTAGCCTAAACGTACTGATCGTATAAAATGAATGTTAAAAAAACAAACCTTCTTTAAAATTGTCTGATAAAAAAATTAAGAATTTGTCTTGGTCATTATATTTGGTGGTTGGTATATTATTTATTAAATTTCGAGGAAGGTGCGTGAAATTCTTTAAATCGTGAATATTAATTCTAAAGTAAGGGATGACGTTAATTATTTAAAAGCTTGAGAAAGAGGGTAAAGTAGAATACTTCCAACTAAAATTTAAAAAAAAAGTACTACAACAACTTTGTTAATTATTTATTATTGATGTGGGAAATTTTGATAAAAAATGCATGTTTTATTTTTTTTAATTAATTTATAATCACACGCGTGAGTTCGAGTATTGAAAGTCAAAAGCCTTCCCTTTTGGCTTTCCTACCTTTTGGCTTTCCCTTTGTTCACAGTATATACGTCAGTCAGAGAGCATATTAGGTAGAAAAATACTAGTTATAACTAAGAATATATATTAAACTCTCTAAACGTGACAAATAATTATATAGTAATATTAATAATAAAAATAATAATATAGCTCGAAAAGTGAGTAGGTTTTAAGGTCTGCATTATTTTTGTTAAAATTTCAATTCTACATGATTGAGAAAAACATGACCTCGTAGTGTAGGTTTGAGTTTTATCCAGTATGTCAATTCAATTCGTCTGAGAAAATTTATCAACCGGATAAAAGTAAGAGATGTTGAGATGAATGTACAAAATGTTTGTAATATGTACGAAGGCAAAAGGCAAAAGACTGATGCTTTCATACTCTTCCCTTTGTTCACTTCCTCTCGGAGCATATTAGGTAGGCAACAACAATGATTAAATAACTAAATACTCTTTTGTCATTCTTATTACACAAGAAAAACAACTAATAAATAATAATGATACTCTCTCAACGTGAGAATTAATGATATAATAATACAAATTAGAAACGTAAATGCAAACAAACATTCTTAATACAGACATACGTTTTAACTTTAACCCGAAATCAAAATGAACTATCTCGACTCCAAACATAACCTCTAAGCCAAGGTATCTTAATTTTATTAAAATGTGAAGAATATCTCTTTTTCCTTAGCTCCGATATTAAATGCATGTCGTTTAAATCTCACATGAACACGCACATAACATCGTTTGAACTCAATTTACAAGTTGTTTCACGATTTCGGGTAAAATAAGGCATGTTGAGATGTGTGTACGAGATTTCTATCATTCTTACACAAGTTAAAATCAATTGTCCATTAACGAAAATACTACATTGGAATGAAAATGAGAAAACTATAGATGTAAACGAAATACTACACTGGAATGAAAAAACTATAAATATAGATATTAAATTAAATATAGTATAAAGTATAGTGACTGAAAGAGTATATATCACTAAAAAATATTACTCCATACAGAGTCCAACATTTTATATTAGTTCATTTCGTGTAACTACCAAGTCATAAATATAAATCAAAAGACTATAGCACAACTTTGACTCTGACCCCGCGTATTTATTTCTTTATTTCATAAAGAATACGTCTTCTTGAAGCCCTCACTCTTCTGTGTATATATAAATAGCCTTCTTGAAGTCCTTTCTCCACCAAATTCACTTGAACCATTTCTAAGTATTTTGCTTCTCAATAAATTTCAAAGCCTCGCCACCATGGCTCTATCAACCATGAACTACAATCACATAACGGTGGCTCCCCAAGCTGGCTTGAATCCCATGTTCAAGGTCATGGCACGTCATGATGTTGTACTTGATCATCCGAAATCAAAGCCATCGAATGGTGCTGCACGTTTGGCAGAATCGTTATCGAATTTGCTTCATTTGCATATCGATAGGCCTCCGAGCACGAACATCCAACACATAAATTGGGATTTACTTGGTCATGAGGATAAACATTTGACTCCTACTACGTCTCCGAAAGATATCATATCCGAAAAATGGCGGGAAATCCATGGTGTTTCCGATTGGGAAAAGCTCTTAGACCCGCTCCATCCTTGGCTTCGGCGAGAAATCGTAAAATATGGTGAATTTGCTCAAGCAACTTATGATGCTTTTGATTTTGATTCTTTCTCGGAGTATTGTGGGAGCTGTAGGTACAATAGAAACAATCTCTTTGACAAACTAGGCCTAACTAGAAGTGGTTATAGAGTAAGCAAGTACATTTACGCCATGTCACATATTGACATGCCAAAGTGGCTAGAGAGGTCACATTTAGCTGACACGTGGAGTAAAGATTCCAACTGGATGGGGTATGTGGCAGTGAGCGATGATGATGAGACACGTAGGATTGGAAGGAGAGATATCGTGGTGGCGTGGCGTGGCACCGTGGCACCGTCCGAATGGTACGAAGATTTTCAAAGAAAGATGGAATCAATAGGGCATGAAGATGCAAGAGTTGAACATGGGTTTTTGACCCTATACACTTCTAAGAGTGAATCAACTAGGTACAATAAGTCTAGTGCATCAATCCAAGTAATGAAAGAAATAAGAAGGCTAGTGGATTTGTGTAGACAAAAAGGTGAAGAAGTAAGCCTTACTATAACTGGTCATAGCTTGGGTGGTGCATTGGCTCTTCTCAATGCCTATGAAGCTGCTTCCACAATTCAAGGGCTTCCTATTAGTGTAATTTCCTTTGGTGCCCCTAGGGTTGGGAATGTCGCCTTTAGAGATGAGCTCCACACGTGGGGCGTCAAGACATTACGAGTTGTGGTTAAGCAAGACGTTGTGCCAAAAATGCCTGGGATTGTCTTCAACGAGAGCTTACAAAAGTTTGACGACATCACTGGGACACTAGAATGGGTTTACACACACGTGGGAGCAGAACTGAAGCTCGACATGCGTTCATCCCCATACCTTAAACGTGGACTCAACTTGCCCGGTTTTCATAGCCTCGAAACATATCTACATCTGGTCGACGGTTTCGTTGACGCTAGAGAGACGTTCCGATCCAACGCTAGGAGGGACATTGCATTGGTGAACAAGGGATGTGATATGTTGGTTGATGAGTTGAGAATACCACATTGTTGGTACCAAATGGCCAATAAGGGATTAGTATGTAATGGTCATGGTAGATGGGTTAAACCAAAAAGAGACCCTGAAAATGTACCTTCACCTACAACGGAATCACTTGCATTTTCTCTTTAAATCACTTTGTGGTCTTTGATCTTTCAATTTTTGTGGGTCAGAAGCTTGTAACAATTGTTAATATATGTACATTCTTTCAGCTATACATGACTATATTTGACAATTAAAATCCGTAGTTTGTCATTAAAAGATTGAATTAGCTTAAGAGTAACTTATATATCCCCCGAGATTTCATAAAATAGGCAAAATATTCCGTCAAACTCCGTCCGTATGCTTGTACCTGTTCACGCATTTCTCTAACATTTTCATTAAAATTCTTAGAAATATATGCTTTGAACATTTATATACATGATGATCTCTTCAAAGAAATCATTTAAGTCACGTATCCTCAAATATTATATGCCCTATAATTTCACTCCTGTAGTTTCACAAAAGACCCTCACATCCTCTATGTCAGTGCTTCCAATTCTTTCAGTATGTGGGTACTGCATCTGAATGCTCTTGGATGACCTTCCAAGCCATTCGACATGCCATTCCTCACGATCACGTACATTCCTTCAACCACAGCATGAGTGGCATAAACTCGGCCTGACATATTAATGGAGTCGAAAAAACTTGCTAACGTCTGAGCTCCTTCACGATTTAAATACCTTTCTGATCAAGATCAGCTTTAGAATCTTCATCAGATGTCTTGTATATTGAAGAGTAAGCACGGTGTTTGGTACAAGATGTAGTGGAAATCCTACACATGTAATCAAACATTGAATATTTGGTTCGAAAATTAGACAGAAGTGATTGTTAACCATTCACTTTACTTATTTTTACGCACTTACTTTCTCACAATCACGTTGATTCATTGATCATTAGAGCGTATCAAATGACCCCCAATCAATGAAACACATCAAAGCAAAATTGCATAGCTCTAAAATGACCCCCAATCAATGAAACACATCAAAGCAAAATTGCATAGCTCTAAAACAGCGTCAAACCCTCCATGCACACCAGTCTCAAAATGAGTGACTGATTTGACATAGCTTCTAAAATACTTCAGGAGGTAGCAGTCCTGACCATAGCCTATAAGAACAAGCCATAGTTTCAGAACTCAGAACAATTTTGCAGACTGTAATTTTCAGTCTTTCTAGTCCACTACTTGCCTTGAATTAATAATAGTTTTGTTGCATAAATACAGTGGATGTGTGGAGAGCGAATATGACAAGGCAACCTTGAGGTATAGACCATGAATTTGCTCTTCAGAGGTCACTAGTTCAATCTGCACCCAAAACCAATTGAATCAATAAATTTGATGGGTTGCTTACTCGCTAATGCAGATTCCACTTTTAACTATCAATGGAGTTTGTATCACATTATTAGGAAAGCGATAATGAAATTTTTTATATATGCATATGTCTATATAAATGTATATGATAAACTTCATGAGGAAAACAATATCTTCTTGAAAACATTTCATCATAGAATCCGCAGTTCATAGGTAGCGAATTATGATACACGCAGTTCATAGGTAGCGAATTATGATACACGCACACATACAGACAGAGAGATAAATGCTTGACTATCACAACTCTATTGGTACGGCAAACCCGTCAAGTAATTAAACTGAAAAGAAGTAAAGAAAATATGTTTGAGTGAGTAACAAATCTTTCAAATGATCAATTCCAAGATCAATTGTAATAATGAAGCTCCAGTTGATATATCACTGAATTTAAACTCCATGAGGCAAACTCCCCAACATGAAGCTCTGATATAACAGTGAATCAAGATATACTAAAGACGAACAACAAGCCATGAGAACATCCAGTCCTCCTGCGCCTAAAACAAACCTATAAGCTTAAATTCAATTCTAGAAAGTTCCTCAACACATGAGACCATAAAAACATAGGAATGCCATACGAGAAAAGAAATGCAATTAGAAAAGGCAGAGAAAGTAATCCAAAGCCTTCCACAATGATCTATATAAATATACAGAATTTAAATACGAATCACAAACACCTCCAATTGTTTGCATATCTTTTTAGCATTTACAAGCCTTATGTCAGAGAGCAAAGCACAGTATCGACACCGTGAATCAAGACATTCAGGTCATAGCCGAAGGCAGTATTTATTATATATGCCCATGGCCATGAAGAAACACATACATATGTAAGACTAATAAGGTTGACACAGTCAAACCCGTCTAGTTTGTGATTTGAAACGAGTTTCCAGAAAATTTCTGGTGAAAACAAGAAAAACAATGTTGTTGTCCTTTTCCAAAACAGTTTTCAAAGCAGCTCAAACTATATTACGCGTATAGTGAACTTGTGTTTGAGTCTTTTTTTAGTTCATACGTCGAACAAATAGACTAAATCCAAACTCCCACCAAACAGGCTATAATAACCTAAGTCTGCTCACGTTTCACAATTTGAATAATTCAAGTTACGAAATTCCAGAAATCACAAAACCAGGAAATAAAACCTGAGCAATTTCATCATAGGGAGATACAATAAACAAAGTCAGGATTTCAGTTGAAAACGTCTATTTCAGGAAATGGGTACCTCAGAAAGGATCAAAATGAACAATTACAGTGACCCAACAACAATTATCGTAAAACCATGATAGAAAAGCATGGCCAAGATAAAAAAAAAAAAAAAGCTTCGAAACAAAAACCAAGCCCCACCCACCAATCACTATACCTTTAAACTACAAATTAAAATCATCAACATTTGAGCAAACCAGATATCAAACTCACAGTCTTAGATGTTAGGAGAGTGAGTGACCAAACAAAATTTACCAGAGAGGAGCGCAACTGCGGTTGAGAGAGAAGCTACTGAAATTGCAACTGAATGAGCGATACCGCGATATTTGAAGTGTCGTCACATCAGCTTGATTTATCGGGTAAATGATACTAATGACGTGGATAGTCCGATCAAATTGGATGGTGAAGATTACGCAGCACAAACGACTATTTTTTTATCAATTTTACAGTTTCGTCTCACCTAGATAATCCTAATTCATGACCCCCAAGCCTCTCACATTCCCCTCCCCTCTCCTCTCCTACTTGTTATACAGTCAAATCCCACTTTACACGTGATAAGATTCAGATGATAAAATTGATCGAGGAATCAGATGGAATGTGAACCGCGAGATCGGTCAGACAGTTATCAAAGCGATCTAGAAATGAATATTTCCTAGACGTGTTCATCTGCTCCTCAAAGCTAGTAACGGAGAAGGATGGTTTGTTGCTTCATAGTCATCATTTTTTGTGTATAAATACAAGCATGTACAGCCTTGAAAATCAAGGGAATACAAGCAACCTAAAGCTTTCAAGTTTTTATTCTCTCATTCTATCTCTATAAATTATTGTATTTATTATTCGTTCGTAATATTTTTTCCTTGACGTGAAATTTTTTTTACATTTTGGTGCTTTCATCTTGGCTCTTTGGCCTTTTTCAGAGAAAAGTCTTTTGGTCATTTTACCTTCTAGACAGAATTCACAAACAGAAAAAGTTCTAACTTTTAGTTCCCTCAAAGCACCATGCTTTGTTAACTTGTTTAACTTATCTAGATTAATATGTCCCAACCTAAGATGCCAAAGATACGTGTTATCATCATCATAGAAAACTTTTTATCTTTTGTTACTTTTAGGTTTTACTATTTTAAATAATTCAGAATTATTTAAATGCGTGTTCAGTCGGTTTAAGCATATACAGTTCTTTTATAACTTTAACATGAAAAATATCGAATTGACAGCGAGAGGAAAACTCAAGAGAACCTTTCCAAAAATGCCTAGAACCAGATCAAACGCTACCCTCAGTGAGGAAAACGGAATAGGAAATGGGAATGATCATGTTGATCAACCCACACCACCAGTTGAAATGGTCCAAACCATTCTGACGGGAATGCAAGAGATGGAGCAATGGAACACCAAGACATTACGCAGTGCATGGCAGACAATGCAAGATCAACTCAATGCATTGCAACAGAAATTGGCATAAACATGCACTGAGGTTAGTTAGCGGGCTAACAACGAGGAACGACGAAACCGTTCAGAGCAAGATGGATAGGATGCCAGGCGGATAAACCCAGAAATCAGTAAGAACGTGCAGCATGAAGACAGAGAGATCCAGTCTTAAAACCACACACAAGAGACAACGGGAGAAACCCGTCTACCTAAGATCATAATGGAAGAGGCGGTAGAAGAGATGTTGGAGAAAAAGATGATGGAGATGAGGAACTTGGGGGGTACGGGAAAGGCTGAGCTCGAGTCACTTACCCGTTCTTCGTTGTCTCATGAGATTATGGCCGCCCCAGTTCCAAAGAAATTCATGGCACCCAAGTTTAAGTATTATGAAGGGAAGTCTGATCCAGTGGACCATCTCAGACGATTCAAGCAAGTGATGGCAGTATACCAACATGAGGATGAACTGATGCGTAGGATGTTTCCTACTAGTCTGGACGGGACCACTTTAAAATGATATCATTCACTCCCCACTCATTCAATTACTAACTTTACTATTATTCTTCGATCTTCTTGGAACAGTATTTCACTTATCGTTCAATGATAGAAGATACACAATACCTTCTGATCATCTCCATCGAGAAGGGAGAACCTCTATGAGAGTACACGTATAGATTCAAAGATGAGATGTCCAAGGTAGAAAGTTGTGATGATCGAGTAGTGATTGGCTTTCAGACAAGGATTGGATCCAAATTCACCCCTCTTTAAGGAGCTATCAAAATTGAAACCGCTATCCATGGCAGAAACATTCCAACGGGTGTAGACTTATATCACATCAGAGGAAGAAAAGATGAGTTTGTTGAAGTTGAAGGAGTGAAGAATAGAGGAGCAACAGAAAGGAGAACAAATCTCTGAATCTGGTAAGATCATAAAAAGACGATGCATGGGGAGAAAACAAATGTGAAAAGACTGAAAACTGGGGAAGATACACTGACAAGATCCATCTCAGGGACAATAATAAGTATATAAATTCTTATACTATTTGTCCCTTCAAGTTTAAAAAATTACCAAATTATATACTATTTGTCCCCTTTAAATTTATAAAATTATCAAATAGTATACTATTATCTTATTCAAAATTTTAAAAGTACCTTTGTCTAAATGGTATGAGGAATGAAATTTTTTTTACCCCTTTCTATAAAACTTATGGCCTCGCTCTTGATGCACCTTGTAGAATTTAAAGTTGATTCATGTCATTTACTTGTCGTTTTTTTCACTAAGAGTAACAACATGGTTATTAAAATGACTAGAAATTCATTCTAAATGAGCCAAGTAAATTTGAGTGATACTTAAACAAATCAAGATAAGGGTAATCAGTTATATTGACTTAAATATAAATATTTGGGTGATCTCATTTTTTAATCACGCTATATGAGACTCATAATGAATGACCCATGTGTAAGATAACTCTAGATATCAATACTGGACCGGTATTGTAGAACTTTCCTTAAGATATACGTATTGTACGTGATCTATATTTAATACTTGACGAAGTGAATGACATGAATTAACAAGGACATTTGATTGCTTCCCATACCAACTTCATGTTAACAGACTTTTTACTCTAACCTCAGGTAGTTAACACTTGATTATCTCACTAACAAAAAATTGCAACCCTAAGCAACAATTTTGTTAAAACCTTGGAGTTAATCAAACCCTCTACACCCTTGGATCAAATTGATCACAATCCATCCAACGGTTATGATAGGCCAATCATTTTCATCACATCAAATATGGTCGAGGCCCACATTACTTCACTCAAAACCAAAGCCCTTAAAAACTAGCAGAAAAGCGATGAAGCAAGCACACCCCCTATTCTCACAGTCACAGGACCAAGCAACAATGTGACCACCCATTCAAACTCTGACGCGTGTCAAAGACTTACTTTCTTTTTCTTCATCTCTAGCGATGCTTTCTTAGACTGTCGGCAACACCTCTTCAGTTCCTCCGCTTAGCTGTTATCGCACGACGCGCACAATCGGACATGACATGACACGTGGCATCTTCTCATTGGTGCAAACACTTCCCTGTCATTTCACTCATTTCTTTGACCGATCATGTATACATGAGACATGATCCAAATTAGTTAGGTTAGATCAAGCCGTCCAAATGTATTATTTTCATTCAAGACACCTGCTTATCATCTATGTTTGTGACCTATCATTTAACAGGATTTAGGTCCGTTACTTTTGAAATGCATCTGCCTTGATGGTTCGAAAAAAACAGTTTATTTTTAAATAAATAGTTCACATCAGTCTAACACGATCTACTCTTGTTTGTTCTGAACGTGGTAGGGGATTCCTATCCCAATATAACACAGGACAGCAGTATAAAACCCCACCCCCACAAGGACACAGCCACTTGTGACACTCTGTTTGCGTCGGTAGGAAAAAAACACACAGCAAACTCCACTCCTAATTCCCATATTGCTTTTGGATATTTTCTCTCATAATTTGTCCCGAGAAAACAGCCCCAACCCTATAATTTTTTCTGTTTTTTTTTTAATTCCTACACCATTTTGTTTTCAGACATTTTCCCTGGATTTTCTTTTTAAGTTTCCGGGAAAATGATGAAGAGAAGATCCAATGTGCGTGGGGGAGGGAGTGACAACTCTACAATTACATCTTCTTCCAGTTCAAGCAAAGAGGGGACTGAGTGGGAGATGAGACCCGGAGGAATGTTGGTACAGAAAAGGATCCAGAAAACAGATTTTCCCGCTCCAATTCTCCGGATTCGGATCGCGTACGGCGCGATTCGGTACGAGATCTCGGTCAACTCTCAAGCCACCTTTGGTAAATCAATAAAAAAGCTTGATCATTTCCTGTACAATGCATTTTGATTCTTCACATGATCATTTCCTGTTTGGCCGTCGAGAAAATTTACTACGAATCGTCAAATTTTTATTTAATCATTTCTTAATTACTCAAGTTTCTTTTTTGGAAGGGAGAAAGTAACAGAATTCGCCAACTAAAAAACCTATTTTTCTCGTGAACCAAACAACACAGCGCAGTAGAAGTATTAACACTGTATTAGTTATAAGTTATAAGTGTATAATTAACTTGGAGGGAAAATGGTTCGGTTAATTTTAAATAATTACAACACTGCCCTACCCTGACTGCATTTTTCTTTCGCGAAAGCGAGGGTAAATGTGTAAATTCGAGTGAATTTGACTGGCAGGTGAGTTGAAGAAGCTTCTATCGGCAGAGACAGGGTTACAGCCGGGAGAACAGCGACTAATTTACAGAGGGAAAGAGAGAGAGAACGTGGAGTATTTAGATAGGTGCGGGGTCAAAGACCGTTCAAAAGTCATACTAATCGAGGACGCAGCCAGCATCGAGAAGAGATACATTGCGATGAGAAGAAACGCTAAGATCCAGAGCGCACAGCGAGCCATATTGGAGGTGTCCATGGAGCTTGATAAGCTGGCGGAGCAGGTGAGTACGCCTCTCGTCTATTTTTCCCTTTGAGTGTGCTTTTTTGCTTGTTCTTAGAATTATAATTAGAAAAAGTGTTTGTAATCATTTCTTTACAAAAGCCAAAATCCAAAACAGTCTACCAAACATGTCTATTTAAATTATCTTATATAAAAATATAAGATAATTTGAATATATAAATCTATATAGACTCATTTTAGATTGATTAAATAATTAATTAAAATTTAAATGATCAAGTGATGTGTTAATTATTATTAATTTTTATAAATAACTATTTTCACACCCATGAAAAATCGATCAATTTCGCTTGATCTTTCCAAAATTATTAACACATATACATATTAATTGAAGTAATGGAAAAGGTTCTCCAAATAAGTTGTTGGACTGTTTGGAGTTCTTTAAAGGGAGTAAATCTGGTGGATGTAAGGACCATAATGGTCCCGTATCTGTTGAAGGATTCAGGTGGTCGTGGGCCCGTATGGTCCCGGTTGATTTCGAGGAAGTGTAGTTAATGTGCATCGGACTGTTGATTTTACAATTTTTGAAGTTTTGAAGTTGCCTCATGGACCCTTGATAATAAGGAAAATATTACTCATCATTATCTTGTTCATCATCGCTAATATGAGTTGTTAGTGTATAATATTATATATTTCGTGTATAACACATAATTATAATATGAATGTGTGGTCTTGTGTTACATTATAATAATGTTGAGTATAGAGCTACATAATAATACTCATTAAAAAAAACTACGGATCTTTCTATCAAAATAGTACTTTATAATTTAAGAAGGGATAGCTAAAATAACAAGAATCTATTTTGTTGAGTAATAAGTGGAGTGACTAACTAGGTCAACTTCACTTCTCAAAAACTATGATTTTTTGGGCAAAACACAGAAACAACTATGAAGTAAAAGATTATAAATATTACTCATCCGAATTTTAGCACATTTTCGAACTTTAGTACATTCAATATATTACAATGCAAATTTCGTTTCCTCTCACATTGCACATGAAGTTTACTTCTATTATCACATTTATCACTTGAAATTTATTTTCCTTGTCACATTGTCACGGAAAGTTTAATTTTCTTGCCCTTTAGTTAAATTAAATACATACGACTCTCAAATATTTTATGATTTCTACTATAAGTTATCATGATTTAGAACTCTCTCTCCTAATCAAAATATTCATTTTCAATACTAGTACTTTGATCAAAGGTTAAAGTAGTTCTGATTCATGTATTTTAAATTACTATGAGAGATGTTTGAAATTATGAGGGAATTTCTTATTCATTTTTTTCCTCTCTATCTTCTACTATCCGGCCTTACTGGCTATAATATGAAATGACACATATAGCCTGGAGAGATAGAAAGGAAAATGACTGACTTGTTCAAGTATAGGTATCCACAATTGAAAAGTCAATCACAAAAGGAGTAAAGGTCGCTGAGGTTCAAATCACAACACTAACTGAGATGCTAATGAGACAAGCAATCAAGCTAGATAGCATTTCTACTGAAGGAGAAGCTCTTGCTCAGAAAAACCTTCAGGTACTACGACTTAAAAATAATTTTTATCTAATTGACATTAAGATTGAATCAAACACGGATATTAAACTAAAATTACGGCTTGATCAAGTATTTGTATTAATGATAATGCAGGGGAAGAGAGTGCAAAAATGTGTTGAAACTCTAGACATGTTGAAGGTAACAAATGCAAGGGTTAGACCTGTGATTGTTACTACCAAATGGGAGACATTTGATCATCCTCTAATTCCTTCACCAACCACTACTCAATGGCAACTTTTTGATTGATTTTCTTTCAAAAGCCATTCCACTTAGGTGCACTAGCTTGTGTTCTTCCTTTCTTTTGTTCATTTTATGTGTAAAAAAACTATGTTCTTGAGAGGAAGAATTAAGTGGCATTCTCTTCTTGTAGTCATGACTCTTTCCCTTTGAACATTGCCAATAAAATGTTGATTTTTTTATCATAAAAGAAATAGGTAGGAGTTTTGTCCATCGATTTGATTTGTAGTCATGACTCACCATTCTTTTTCGTCATTTTTAATTTAGTGTCCACAAATACCGTATGTGTGCGTGTGTATATATGTGTAATATGTTTATCATCGAACAATGACTTATCGTTATACTTGGGTAATTTTTTCTCGGACTTTACGTAATATAATTTGTAGATTCAGTGTGTCAACATTAAAAAATATTTTTATTAATTGCAATCTTTATTTGATCTCTTGAATATAGACATTTTAAAATAAGATAATCATTTTTACTAATTAGCATATAAAGTGATCAGAACAAATTGAAGTAATTACTTTTACAAAATAAAAGTAATTAATAAAGTAATCAGCTCCTCCCCTTAAAACTTAAGGTACCCTCAAAGAAAAGTTAGCTCCTCTTAAGAATAAACTGCCATTTAAAGTGAAAATTTCCTATTATTTTATGGACATAAAATTAATTTTCACAAAATAGAAAAAGAAATTTGTATGTGATTCTACTTACATTTTGAATTACCTAAATATAAATTATGCTTATATTCTAATTTCAACAATTATTATCAAACATGTTTTAATCACAATATTTACTCTAAGAATGATGATAAAAAAAACTACTAAAAAACGTTATAGATATTAAAATTTTCTTTGAAAATATTATATTTCTTAATTTCAGTGTTTTCTGAATATTCATTTTCAGAATAACAAAGCAAATAAGATCTTGATATTTAAAAGGGTAAAATAAAATTATTTTTTCAACGATGAAGCTGACCACAGTATATTGGAAGATCCAAATGTGAAGAAATAAAAAACACCTGGAATCATTTTTCACACGAACATGAACTGATGCGCTCAAAGCCATCATCATTTCTCTGCTCATTTCTGGTGCGTTCGATTTCATCAACCTCGCATTGCAATCCTACTACCCACTTCTCTTCCTCCACATCCCCGACACGATCTTTCCCGGAAAATCCTATTCCATTCATTCTCAGCAAATGCATTGCTCTGTTGCAACATTGTGCCTCTTCCGTATACAAAGTGAAGCAAATCCATGGATTCTCCATCAGGCGTGGTGTCTCACCATCCAATCCAAACTTGGGCAAACACCTTATCTTCACCATTGTGTCCCTCTCATCTCCCATGTTTTATGCGCATTATATTTTCTCTTACATTCAAAACCCCAACATTTTCACATGGAACACCATGGTTAGGGGATATGCTGAAAGCGAGAATCCAAAGCCAGCTGTGGAATTGTACCACCAAATGCGTATGTTCTCCATTGAACCTGATACGCATACATACCCTTTTCTTCTTAAGGCTGTTGCTAAGTTAACTGATGTTAGAATAGGCGAAGAGATTCATTCAGTTGTTTTAAGAAATGGGTTTGAGTCATTAGTCTTTGTTAAAAACTCATTGGTTCATATGTATGCTAATTGTGGACAAGCTGAGGGCGCACACAAGATGTTTGAGTCAATGCCTGACAGAGACCTTGTAGCTTGGAATTCTGTGATTAATGGGTTCGCTCTTAATGGCATGCCCAATGAAGCTCTGACACTTTTCAGAGAAATGAGTTTGGAAGAAATTGGGCCAGATGGGTTCACCATGGTCAGTTTGTTGTCCGCCTGTGCAGAGCTTGGGGCATTGGCCTTAGGTAGGAGGGTTCATGTGTATATGTTGAAGGTTGGCATAACACGGAACTCGCACGCTAATAATGCCCTTCTGGACTTGTATGCTAAGTGTGGGAGCATTAGAGATGCGCAAAGGGTGTTTACTGAGATGACCGAAAAAAGTTCGGTTTCTTGGAGTTCTTTGGTTGTTGGCTTGGCTGTTAATGGGTTCGGTGAGGAAGCAATTAAGCATTTTAAGGAGATGGAAAGGGAAGGACTTGTGCCTAGTGAGATCACATTTGTTGGAGTCTTGTATGCTTGTAGTCATTGTGGAGGAGTCGATGAAGGTTTCGCTTACTTTAAACAGATGAAAGACGATTACGGGATTGTACCTAAAATTGAGCACCATGGATGCATAGTTGATTTGTTGAGTAGGGCAGGATTGGTGAGAGAAGCTTATGAATACATTCAAAACATGCCGTTGCCGCCTAATGCTGTTATCTGGAGAATGTTACTGGGGGCGTGCGGAACACACGGGCATTCGGCTCTCGGAGAAATTGCAAGAGACCAGATCCAACAGTTGGATCCCGGTCATAGTGGGGATTATGTCCTTCTCTCTAATCTTTATGCATCGGAGCGTCGTTGGACGGATGTGCAAACCGTGAGGAGGACAATGCGGTGTGAAGGAGTGAGGAAAACTCCAGGATACAGTTTCGTTGAGCTAGGAAATCACGTTTTCGAATTCGTCATGAATGACAGATCTCATTCTCAAAGCGAGGAAATCTACTTGATGCTTACGGAGATCACAAAATTGTTGAGATTGGAAGGGTATGTTCCTCATACATCCAATGTGCTTGCAGACATAGAAGAGGAAGAAAAGGAGAGTGCTTTGTCTTATCATAGTGAGAAAGTTGCAATTGCATTTATGTTAATAAACACAGCACCAGGGACGCCAATCAGGGTGGTGAAGAATTTGAGAATATGTGCAGATTGTCATTTGGCAATTAAGATCATATCTAAGGTTTTCGATAGAGAGATTGTCGTAAGAGATCGTAGTCGATTCCATCATTTTCGTGAAAATTCGTGTTCTTGCAAGGATTACTGGTAAGTAATGCACTCTTTTGGATGAGCTTTTGGAAAACTCAGAATTTAATGCCGCTTTAAAAGATCTGAACCCGAGCAAGGCTCCTGGACTAGACAGATTTAACGCAGATTTCTATAACCAGTTTAAGGAATGGAATTGATACAGGAAGACGTTTATAGTATGGTGAATGGATTTTTTACTACTGCTAATCTTCCTCATGAGGTGAATGAAACATTAATTGTGTTGATTCCTAAAGTTCATGATCCTAAGTCCATGAATAACTTTAGACTGATCAGTCTATGTAACTTCTCCTATAAAATTATTTCTAATTTTTTTAACTAATAGACTTATATCTGTAATGGACGGACTCATTAATCTGGTTCAAAGCGGGTTTATTCCAGGAAGATCAATTGGAAGCAACTCTAAAACTAGATATGTGGAAGACCTATGATAGAATTTAATGGTGTAAAAGGATTTTATACATACTTGTATTTGTACTGCTTCTTTTGATGTGCTTATTAATGTAGATATTTTCATATAAGATCACCCATGAGCTTGGATTAAGACAAGAAGATCCTTTGCCCCTTGTTCATGGTTTAGGTTTCCAAGTTTGTTCTTTTGTAATGGTTTTATGTCTTCCTCCTAATGAATATCTTACTTTGACATTAAAAGAAAAGTAGTGAAATTCAATCAATAGAAGAGTTAAAGGTTCTCTGATGAAGATGATGCTGTTACCACAAATATGAATATACAGGGATAAAAATGTCAAAATAACCATGCACTTTAGTTGTTTTGTAATCATTTTCAAAAACCATTTTATTACAAAATCCCTAAAGAAGCACTTTTTGGATTATTGAATTTATTTTGGAAACTGGGAATCCTATTAGTTATATATTAGATAGAATCAAAACATAATCTAACTAAAATGTCGCATGAATTTTAAGACAAACACGGAGAATGATAAATAGGTTGAGTAAGAAAAAACGTCGTTGATGTATATAAGGAGAAATTACACCAACTTTCCATTCTATTTTAAAAAGTTTTATAAAATTATCTTGCTCTTACTAGTCTTATTAATATATCTCTATTTCTTAATTTAACTACTTTAAATTTGGCTAAAAAGAAAAGACAAATTGTTTTAGACTTATTGTCATACATAAGTTTTATAATTTACAAAAAAAAATACAAATAAGTACAAATAATAAAGACTTATCAGTATAAAATTTTAAGTTATTTTGAAACAAGAGAGTGCACGTAAAACAGACAAGTTTAATACTATAATATGAAAGAAAAAATAGACGAGGTGTGACGGATTGAGATCCATTGTAGACATAGAAGATGATAAACGCATTTCAAGTACTCCTAAAATACTGAACATTCAATACTCGTTCGTATCATTTAACGTTATTGAACATATAAAATTTCACATAACACATGACAAGATCTAGATCGAAGATAAGATAGAACAATAATCGTATGATCAACCAGACGGTTATGAAGAAGAGACCAATCAGACGAAAGTACACGGCTTGTTGATGTGGCAATCCAAAGATAAGTTAATCAATATCATTAGATTGATCAGACGATCAAGATTTACTTAAGTTGTTAATGTTGATAAGTTAGATCTCAGTGGAATATTCTGTTGATCATATTTTCAGATAAAATTTGATAATCTGTATCGGATTTTGTATAACTGATTGAATGCCTATAAATAGAGGCATATGTAACGACATACAAAAAATAACACAGACCTACGAGACACATGCCTACATCAAATACAATAAAACATCATAAGTTTTCCCGTTGTTTTTCTTTATTTTAAGAATTTTTTACGTAAATTATAGTGTTCCTACTCTCTCATTATCTCTATTATTCATTCGTAAATGGTTCTCATATCGAAAAAATTCTTTACAATTATGTACACATCTTATATTAAATTTTAAAAGTCCATAAAGTAGTACACTAATTTATGCATCAACAAATCAATTAAAGTAGTGCTGATTTTTCAATAATATGGGATTGCTAGAAATTTCGCCGCAGTGGAGTGAAGGTGTTGGGAGGCGCTTAAATTTAAGAGAAAAATATATTTAGACCCCCTATTGAGCGAGTTGTAAAGTGACCCCTGAACTTTTTTTGGCATTTTAAATACTTAAATTTTAATAAAATGATTTTAAGCTCCCCTCCATCCATATCATCGTTTATTCCGTCAGGTTAGAAATCCCTAATTTTCCCAACCCCTCCATCATCTTTGTCTCACCCAATCTCTCAACCCTTCATCTTCTTCCTTTTTACCCATTCTCTCAATCCCACCATGCTCTTTGTCTTAAGAAAAGAAAAGTAAACTTAAGAAGATAATGGAAGAAAATAGAAGCTATTTGGCAACCCAGAAAACTTGAGAAAGGAAAATTGAAGTCTCAATCTCAAACCCCATGATTTCCGTTCGGCTCGAATGCAATAACTTCAAAATCACATATGAAAAAAATACGAATAATTTCAATTTCTTCTCACTTACTCACATTTTCTCAGTAGCTAAGATCTACAAAAGAAAATGCACATACCTTCATCTTCCCCCAGGAGTTGAACTGAAGCAAAATGTTTTCATCTTCCCTCAAGAAAAACAAGCCCAGAAGTAGCTTAGTGAACGAGCATTCTGAACAGAGAGAAGAAAGAAAAGAAAACAAAAAGTGAAAGAAGGAAAAAGAATTGATTCGCGCCCATGAGTCTGAAATAGAGATGCCAAGAATTAAATGAACATTTTTCTTAAATATTCAGATTTCAGCTCCCCCCATCCTTTTTTCAACATCAAATTAAACTGTCAAATTCAATTAAACTACCAAATTCAATTAAATTACCAAACTAAGTCCATCACAATGAGCATCAATTAAACTAAACTGCCAAATTCAATTAAACTGCCAAACTCCAAGAAATGAATGTGCTAAAACCATTCACAAAACCCATTGACAACCATTCAAAAACATCAACAAAGTATAGTGTTAAACCCATTCACAAACACACATTCTAAACCCATTGGCAGCCATTCAAAATCATCAATAAAAGTACAGTATTAAAACCATTCAGAAAACATATTATAAATCCATTGACAACCATTTAAAATCATCAATAAAAGTAAATGAATGTATTAAACCCATTCACAAAACACATTCTAGACCAACAACTAGAATCCAACTTGGATAACTAGCTAAAAGCACCCACATAGAGCTATTCGATTTGTTTCATAATTCTCTCAAATTGATGTTGTGTTGAGGACCTAGCAGCACTCCACATTAAATCCTTGAAGGTCTTTCCTGGATACAACTTTTTAAAGTTGGCGTACAGATGTCTAACACAGTATCGATGACAAGCATTTGGCAACAACTCCTTGAAGGACTCGCACAAACCCTTTTTTCGGACATAAATGCCCATCGTATTGTGTTTAGATCACCAAAATCTTCCAACAATGACTTTAGAGACCAACTCCATTAATCTTTTGTTTCCGCCTCTACTGCGACATATGCAATAGGAAATATATTATCATTCCCATCGATACCGGTGGCTGCCAACAATTGACCATCGAAAATGCCTTTCAAACGACAACCATCAATGAAAATAATAGGCCTATATCCATCAATAAAATCCTTTTTTACATGCATATAGGCTAATATAAAGTTTTTGAAACACATTATTTTCAGCCTTTACATACGCTGAGGATCCTGGATTCCACTTTTTAATTGCTGCACAATAGTCCCAAAGTTGAGCATATTGTGTCTGTTGTGAACTTTCAATCAATTTCAAAACCTTTTTCTTTGCTTTATAACACTTATCTAGAAAGATAGAGACTTGGGAATCTCTCATAATCTCTCCCCTAAATGCAATTATTTCCCAAGTAAGAGAATCCCTAAACTTCACCCAAAAGTTCTCAGCTAGCCAAGTAGATGTCATCCTGGTGTTTATCCTATGTCGGCTGCAATAATGTGTAATGGCTGGAAAATGTTGATTTGGAAAGATCCAAGTTTAGAATGATGAGAGGCATCCAACCACATTTTTTTTACACTCTACAGTGATTCTACTCTTCTCATTATTGATATACTTAAAGTCGAACCCATTTTGGGTGGCATAAAGTTTAAGTGTTTGCCTAACAACACACATGTGTGCTAAATAACAACCCAACTTTTCAGGTTGATAGGTTTACACATGTTTATCTTTCCATGAAGTTCTGGAAACTTTGGTCCATTTTCATCATCAGATGAGCTACATAAGCTACCCATCTCATCATTATCTTTATTCTGACAATGCCTCCTTTAAATCAATATTAAGAACATAAAAATCCAGTTCATATGGCATTGTGACTCATTCTTCCACAAGTCATCTTGTAGATCTTCATCAGGCTCAGAAGAATGCTCTAAATGAGACTCAACAGGCTCATCAATCTCAGGTGCACACAACTCAATATCAAGAATGATATAATTGACATGCTCACAATATATCTCAACTACCTTATACATTTCATGTTCTAATTCAAACATTAGTTTACGTGCATCACTATCTGATTTTAATGGCATTAACTTTCGCATTTCTTGTCCTGTGAACTTATACCACAAACAGACCAAAATTGTATAACCTAGTTCTTCTTTAATCATTGATTCATATATTACAGCTGACACCTTGTCTGGGTCTATGCATTCAAAAATTTTTACCTCACCTCTGACGTAGCTGAATATAGGAACTTATCCAACACTCCTCTATGGTGTAACTCTACGGTAATAACATCCATCACTGCCCAATACCAAATTGATTAAGAATACAACATAATTTATTCAAATTATAAATAATTGTCAAACCAGTTATTTGCTCATCATTAAATACAATCCAAAGTGAAGAACTCGATCAGATAAAAATTTGCTTTGATTAGCATGTAAAACAAACTCGGCCAGGTTCAAAATTTCAGAGAGAGAGGTTACCAAGGAAACGTGTCACGAAAAATTTCTAGAGAATGCCAAAAAATTTCACAAAATTTGGTTTGATCTATCATGCAAATCAAACTTGGCCAGATTAAAATTTTCAAAGAGAAAGAGATTACCAAGAAAACATGTTGCGAAAAATTTCAAGTGAATGCTAAAAAAATTTCAGCGAAAATTTCTAGTGAATGCCAAAAAAATTTCGTAAATTTTGGTGTGAGAGAGAGAGAGAGATTACCAAGAAGGAAGAAGATTTCTAATGATGATGAAAATTTTCCAAACAGCTTCGGCTCTCAACTGACCTCTTCTCCCTACCTCTCGGTTATAGGCTGATGGTGGCTACTTGGACGGACATGAAGGGGTTGAGAGAATGGGTAAGAAGGAAGAAGATGAAGGGTTGAGAGATTAGGTGAGACAAAGATGATGGAGGGGTTGAGAAATTAGAGATTTTTAACCTAACGGAGTAAAGAGGGATATGGATAGAGGGGGCTTAAAATCATTTTATTGAAATATAAGTATTTAAAATGCTAAAAAAAATTCAGGACGTCACTTTGCAATTCACTAAAAGTGAAGGGGTCTAAATGCATTTCCCTAAATTTAAACAAGGCGAAAAGAAAGAAAAAGGAAAAACAGAAAAGTAAAACCCGCCAAAACACGAAAGCGAGCGCGTGTGATGTGAATAAAAATTCAAAAAATATATATAATTCGAAAAAATAGTCTCTGAAAAATTAAAACGCAAAAATCTCGCGCCTCTTCCTCATCTTCCTAAATCCTACTTCCACTTTCACCATTCATCTCCGTTTCTCCGCGTTTGTGTAATTCAGCAGAGTCGAAAATGGGGGATCCGACTTATCTTGAGAAATTGGGCAGAGAACTCAAGTGTCCCATTTGGTACTCTCTTTCTCTCTAATTCTTGATTCTTTTAGCTTCTGTTCACCTTTTTTCTTTTGTTCATAAATTTTAGGGAAGTATTTTATCTGTTTGTTTTGCAGTCTGAGTCTGCTGAGTTCTGCAGTTTCACTTACATGCAATCACGTATTTTGCAAGTAAGCTTCTCAACCTCTATTTGATGTAGTTTGTCTAGTCATATGAAACGACTGAGATTAAAAAAACGTTTGTTTCTTTCAGCTCTTGTATTGGGAAGTCAATGAAATCTTGTTCAGATTGTCCCGTTTGTAAGGTGCCATATCGACGAAGAGGTGTGTCTGATAATTCTGCATTTAGGTTTAATCAAATTGCACTGTTACGCTGTCGAGAACGGGAACAATAGTTTTGGATTACCTCTTTTTTTATTCATTACTATTCTAGCAGAGGTTCGCCCTGTTCCACACATGGACAACTTGGTTAGCATATACAAAAGCATGGAAGTAGCTTCGGGAGTCAATATATTTGTCACTCAGGATGCACCTTCAGCTAATTTATCAGGTAAAGTTTAGCATGTGATCTTGAGTCTTGACAAATGCAATTATGAAATTTATGTTTACATACCATTCCTAATAAAGATATTAATTAGTATGCCATGAGCTCAAAGGCATCATCATCATCATCATCAAATGAGATTAAATATACACAAACTAAATATGTCGTGTAGATATTTTGACTATAGAATATGTGTATGTCCTTTGACCATGTGTTTGTTTATCTCTCGTTCATGCAAGGATGGACATTGTATAAATTGAAGTAATTTTTATCATTGAAAAAATCCATTGTGTTTATTACTTACTAAAATGTGTGCTCTGAAAATTCTAAATGCGCTCTTCCACACTTTCGGTTCAAGTGAATTATGCACTTTTTTAGGATTAGGTGTAACTTATTGTGATATTCTTAACTGTACCATTCATGTACTACAGATCGATTTAAACAAGTGGAAGGTGGTGTCAACTCTGCAGGAAAACATACTGGTGTAAAAGACAAAATCCGAGCCGAGGATCAAGCAACTTTTGAAGGACAATTGCAGAAAATTTCAAAATTGAAGTTGAAGAAACCTGATTCCGTTTCAGTGAAACCTTCATGTCCAACGAAGAAAAGGGTTCAAGTACCCCAATGCCCTCTTTCTGAAACACCAACACGACTCGTAAAGGAATGTGAGCTGGACGAACATACCAATGAGGAACCACAAAAATGTTCACAGGTCTTGAAAGACATAGCTGCTTCAAATGAAAAGGGAGAAGCAGTTCTTTCACCCTTTTTTTGGTTGAGAGACGATTATAAGGAGAAGTCAACTCAGCAAACTGATGAAGATCAACATATGGTTACGGAAACACCAACAACACCAGTTACACCACCTTCTTTCAGTGATATCAAGGATTCAGATGATGAAAACCCTTTTGGATTGGCCCAAACAGTGAGTGAGAGATTTGGATTTGATACAGTTAGTGGATACAGCCACATGCATGTGCGCGCTCACACACAAAGAAGTTACTACTTGAATAGGCTTTCAAGTCGTTCTAGCATACACCTATATATAGCTGTCCATTATCTAACTTGTATCTGTATTTTGTAGGAGGAAGTGGATGGTAGATCCAAAAATGTTGGGGAACTTTTTGACAGTGAAATATTTGAATGGACACAAAGGCCTTGTTCCCCTGAGCTTTGTCCAAGTCCCTACAAAATGCAGGTAGTGGAGCGTCGCCCCAAGTGCATGCATTAACGCCTATGTTCCTTCCCCTTCTTTTCCACGTTACTTTAAAAATTATCATCTCAGTTTTGCTAAGCTCAAAAGAGATATGCAGGTCAAAGATTTCGATGGAACTCAAAGGAAGGATCTAGAAGTAGCCATGCATGTGGAAACCAATAAAAAATTGACCAGGAAGAACAAGGCTACTAAACAGAAAGGCAAAAGCTCAATTGTCGTGCTTCATAGTCTATCCTCTCTGGAAGCATCTAATGTCAGTGAGCGTCACACTGAGAGTAATAAGCGTAGCAAGAAAAGCAGGAATAAAAGAGAAAAGTCCCAGAGCAAGTGTACTTATACACCCATAGAACTAACACCTGAAAATAATGGTCTCTCAAAGGAAGTGTCTGAAAACATTTGTCGAAATCAAAGAAGTGAGAATGATGATGGTTCTTTAGGTACAAAGAGGGCTAGCAAAAGGAGTAAGAAGTCTCATTTTTCTAATATTGGCACTAAATCAACACCTGAAAATATTTCCGCAGTCTCTTATGGAGCAGAAATTCCAGGTTATGGTGATGATACTATTGGAACCAAGTTTATTTCTTCATCAGGTGAAAAGGAAGGCAGTTTTGAAGCTTTTACTGTGAAGAAGACCATAAAAAATTGCATGAAGACCAGAAACAGTGAGGGGAATGACTACCTTACAAGAAAGACTAAGAAACAAAAGCTGGATTTGGCGAAGAATAAAATGTATGAAGAACAATCAATGCATCGGAACCAAACAAATGAATGCAGCATCCCCCAATGTCACCTTCCATTTCCTGTTATTGCTGGCACTGAGAAGATGGAATGCTCCACTAACAGTAGTTCAGGCCCTTCAGGGAAACAGTTGGTTTATAATGTTGAAGAGGGATATGCCAATGTTCATGGAAAGAACGCCAAAAGCATTCAAGGAAATCCTTGTAGACTGTTGGGTGGTACGTCTCAGAAGCTTTTTCCAATTGCCAATGAAATAGTTTTGAGGAGATGCAAGAGCGTCGATGATAAAATTTCTTGTGATTTCTGCCATTTGTCAGAAGAGACGGAGGTATGTTCCAGGCTCTTATTTGTTTACTCTTTCTGTCATTGGTCTATTGCAATCTTTGTTTACATTAATCTACCTCTTAACTCAGTTATCATACATCTCTGCAATTGTAATTTATAGGTTTCTGGAGAGATGATCCACTACTCTAATGGAAGACCTGTGGCTTTGGATAGCAATAAACATGCAAAGATCATACATTCACACTGGAGTTGTACTGAATGGTAATCAACACCTCATATCACAGAAAGAAAAACTTTTCTTATGAGCATGAATAGTTGATTTTATAATGCAACCAACCAAAGAAAAAAAATACTCAGCACTGTTGTTTTCCTCATTATCAATGTCGTAGACTGGATACCTTTATTGAAATGGTTGCTTAAAACTGAATTCTTAAAAGTAGAATTCAAAAACTCGGGAGTCTTGGTTTAAAAAAACTCTTTAGTACTCCAAGTAAATGAGGTGTTTGGAGTTTGATAGTTCCAATAAGGAACATGTAAAGTTTGGTGCTTTAATTAGTTTAAGAGCCTTGTATGTTAGATAAAAACTGTAGAGTTCTCATTTAACAATTATAGTCCATTATTAGTTTATTAGTTTTTTGGCCTACATAATTCATAGGATAGAACTATGATTTTCTCACAGATTTGTTGACATGAGATGAAACTTATTTTTGTTACAACCGTAATATTTTATAGTTTAAAGTTATTTGAAATATGGCAGGGCCCCAAATGTTTATTTTGAAGATGATATTGTGGTAAATCTAGAAGCTGAAGTGAGAAGAAGTCGAAGAATCACATGCAGTTGCTGTGGGATCAAAGGGGCATCTCTTGGATGTTATGAGAAGTGTTGTCGCAAGAGCTTTCATGTAACTTGTGCAAAATTGACCCCTCAATGTCGTTGGGATGCTGTAAGTGATGTATAGTCTGAACAAGTGGGATTGATGCATAACATATTTGTTGTACATATTTTACACTTTCTTACGTATTCTGTTGAACAGGATAACTTCGTCATGTTATGCCCTCATCATTCTGATTTGAAGTTGCCTTGTGAAAGTTCTGGAGCTCAACAAGGGACAAAGACATGCACACCAAAAAGGTACACAGACATGTTTCTCTGTACTGAAAGTTCATTCCAGTAGAAGCATTTTCCAAGCATATTTTTTATTAGAGCCTTAATGTTCTTCCTTTTCTTCCAGACAATCTCACATTAAACATGATGAAGTTGCCACTAAGGATGGAGCCAATCCCATGCATAGTTGGAATCATCAGCGATTATTTAAGAAGGTTGTTCTGTGCTGTTCATCTCTCACGACTGCCGACAAGGTAAATTTTCAATTATTGTTGAAATTGTGGTACAACTGTGCTTTTACTTTTTTTTTCTCTCATTTAAGTACATTTTGATGGCGGGAGACTTTTTTTTTTGAGTTGCAGGAAACTGTTTCTGAATTTGAGAGATTGACTGGGGTTACAGTGTTGAAGAAGTGGGATGCAAATGTCACTCATGTCATTGCATCGACAGATGAATCTGGAGCGTGCAAAAGAACGCTTAAAGTTTTGATGGGTATTTTGGAGGGGAAATGGGTACTGAGTATTGGATGTGAGTATGTCAACTTTGAATACAAATACCATTGATGTAAAGCATTATCTGACAGCACCTAAATGCTGCCGTATCCAAGAGTCGTGTCTGGGACCTGGAAAATTTACACCTGAGTTTCCATGTGCTTATTGTCAAAATATTGCTCTTAGCAAAAATTTGTTTATTGTCTATACAGGGATTAGGTCTTGCATGCAAGTCATGGAACCTGTGGATGAGGAATCCTATGAAATTACCTTCGATATTCACAGAATCAAGGATGGTCCTAAACTTGGACGATTAAGAGTGCTTAACAAGGTTTTATTTCATTTTTGGGTTTTTACCTTCTATCATAATTGTTGGTTGATGATTTTGAAGAATTGCACTCACATAGAAAGCATAGGTTTCCTATTGGTTCGGCAGTTGAATTCTGTTTGCTTCTACTTTTTTTTGTCTTGGAGACTTTCTCGGTGAAAATCTCAAGATATTTCAAACAAAATAGCAATCTTTTTCTGTTGCATTAATTTCATTACTTAAAAGGAGTAACTTTATGGGAGATGTAACTCAATACCAGTTCGAGGACATGTTTTTGCTTGTATATGTCAGTTGCAATCTCTTAGTAAACAAAGTTTTATTCTTGCAGCAACCAAAGCTATTTGAAGGGTTTGAGTTCTTTTTCATGGGAGATTTTCTACCCTCATACAAGGGCTATCTCCAAGATCTTGTCGTTGCCGCAGGGGGAACTATTCTGCACAGAAAACCCGTTCCAAGGAACAATAATGTCCTATTATCTACATCATCCTCCGTTAGAACTTTCATAATTTACAGCATTGAGCTTCCAGATAAGTGTGATATCAGCAAGAAAGATATAATCCTCAGTCGTCGACGGTTGGATGCTGAGGCTGTGGCTCGTTCAAGTGCAGCAGAAGTAGCTAGCAATTCATGGGTAGTAAACTCCATTGCGGCCTGCAAACTACAAAACGTCGATGAATGATTAATATAAATGATTCCTCCGTGCATATTTATTTAGTTAACTTTTGGGGTGATGCTCTAGGCATGAAAGACTGTAAGAACAATCTTCTCAGTTTCTAGAGCATTACGAGCTTGAATTTAGGTCACATAAATGAAGTTGCTTGTAGGTCAAAGTCATAAAGCAACTGATAAATAGTATTCTGGATGAAGAAGCATCTTTATTGTGTAATCTTTGTGACTTTGTCATAAGGTTTCCATCTTTCTTCTTTTATGTTTTAAATTGAATTTTTTTAGTGAGCACTAAACAATGCGTTTATGGTCGAATCATACTTAGACATTTCAATGGAAAATTACATAAAAATTCACCAATTCCATTCCGAGCGTGAATGGCTAGGCAACTTATTTATGAAAATTACATAAACGTAGATAAATTTAATTATGTTATGTCTGGAATTTGTTAACTAAATTAGATATTTTAGTTATTTTTGCAAAAAAGAGATGATATTTTTGTAATCCACCCTTATTTTTCGGTTATTTTTGTAGTCCTCTCACATTTTAATTGGCATAAGTTTTGCTTATTCTTGACATGTGTTCATGCAGATTCGAAAGTTTTGCTTATTCTCGACATGTGTTCATGCAGATTCAAATTTTAGTATCGACTCACTGATCTTAATTTTTAAGAAATAATTTCAGAGTTTTTGTATTACACTAATCTTAATTTTTAAGAAATAATTTCAAAGTTTTTGTGCTCCATGGTTTTTGAAAGAGAAGTAAATGGTTTTTCAAGATTAGATAATGTAGAGAGTATTTTTACATCTAATCATTTTTGAATGGGTAAATATTATTAAACCCTCTGATAATGTAGAGAGTATTTTTACATCTAATCATTTTTGAATGGGTAAATATTATTAAACCCTCTGTATTTTAACCCAAAATCATTTTATTCTCCTAGATTTTTACTCTTCCATACTAGTCTTTGAACTTTGATCTCCATAGATCAAATACCCCCTAACCCAAAAAATCAGTGTTTACCCTGTTAAAATGGTCATGTGTATGACAAGTGACCACTATTATTCCCGATATACCCATATTCGTCATGAAACCCTCATCTCATGTACTTGACCTAAAATCACTTTACCCCCTTAATTTTTTTAAAGGATAGATGATAAATGATAAATAATAACATATATCCAACTTGTGATGATGTTGTGGAGACCGAAACAAATGAGACCTTGAAGTTGTTTATGGAGGTGTTGTTGGGAGTGATTGGCGTTGATTCATTTCATATAAACAATAAGGTTTAATAGAAAAGGAGGTAATGCAACAAGCATGGCATAGGGCTAAAATTTGTAAGGGGGGGAGGGAAAAGAGTGGTAATTGTAAAATCGATCAAGACACAAAGCAAAATTGTAACATCTTGATTTTCGAAGGTTAAATATGTATGTAATTTCAATCATTAAAAAAATCCCTAATTCAATTGAAACCTTAATTGGAGAAAATTCTCAAATTGAAAATCCTAATTTTGTCATAATTTAACATTAAATAGCGGGAGCATAAAATTATTTTGAGAGAATATCTATTCAATAAACTGAAATAAATGATTCATTAATCTGTAATAAAGTCGATTATGAAAATTCATAAAACATGAAAGTCAAACATATTATCGAAGACTAAACATGAAATTGATATATTCTTGAATCAACTGTAATTAAACTAAAATCTGTTTCTGATGTCATATAATCATAATTAGTGAAAATCTTCTATTAATCGCTGATTATGGGAGTCCTTCACTCTTGTTGCTCGCCATCACCTCAACATATTCATCTATGGGGGTGAGTATTAATAATACTGAGTAAGTAAATTCACATACTAATAAACTTCACATGAAATAAATGTAAATATATAACTCATGCAACTTTAATTTAACACATTCACTCGATTATTAAATAATATAAAGTACTTGTAATTAACATAATTGATTTCATGATTAACATATAACTTGGACTTGTACCTTTTATTGCTGATACTTGTACTTGCCTGATCATAATTTGATTATGCATATCTCCCGATTAACAACCTAACTAGAATTATTTCATACTTGAACTTGAACTTGTAACATGAACGTGAACATGATAAATTGGGTGTCCTGAAACTTGATGTTAATTAAAGTTATCTGAACCTTAAAGACATTAACATGAACATGGTAACACCCAACCATATAGATTATAACATGACGTGAACAATTTGGTTACTTGATAACCAAGGAACATGACTAAATATACATGTTGTTTACTTATCACTTTACTTGAGTTAAGATTTATAATTCACACTATCACGTATATATGAGTAAACATTAACGATATATCTATTACGTGCACAACTCAAAATATAATCATATATAACATGGTTAATAATTTCATCGTGATACGAAAACATAAATAAAATACTTGATATAAGATTATTTGGATAAATATACACTTTTGAATTTGGCTAAAGAAATTTATAACCCTTTTTTAAAATAAAGAATTTAATACCCATGACCCACCAATTTCACATCACCACTTGCAAACTCTCTTCATCTTCATCTTCTTCTTCTTCCTCTTCTTCTTCTTCCTCTTCCTCCTCTTCCTCTTCTTATTCTTCTTCCTCTTCCTCTTCTTCCTCTTCCTCTTCCTCTTCCTCTTCCTCTTCCTCTTCCTCTTCTTCTTCTTCTTCTTCCTCTTCTTCTTCTTCTTCTTCCTCTCCTTCTTCTTTTTCTTCTTCTTTCTTTCTTCTTCAACGAAACTTATTTTAACACTTGAAGGGTTCAAGTAATCTTTTATGACTACTTGAACCCTTCAAGTACTTATTTCTTTATCAGTCAACACACATACATCAGGTGGCTACTTGAAGGGTTTAAGTAGTTGTTTATGACTACTTGAAGGGTTCAAGTAGTTGTTATTTTTTTGTCAGTAATTATTCATACATCATCTGACCACTTGAAGAGTTCAAGTAGTTTTTTATAACAACTTGAGTCTTTTTTGTGACAAAAAAATATGAGAAAATGAACGTTGAGAACTTGAAGGGTTCATGTAGTCATTAAAAGCTACTTGGACTTTTCAAGTACTCAAAATTCCACTTCTCTTATTTTTAGACGTAAAAAAGGTTTAAGTAGTCATAAAAATCTACTTGTGAACCCTTGACTAAAACTACTTGAATCTTTCAAGTAGTCACCTCGTGTTTGGATTGATGGATGACCAAACAAAAAAAAACTACTTGAACCCTTCAAGTAGTCACCTGGTGTATGAGTAATTGACTGAAAAAATAACTACTTGAACCCTTCAAGTAGTCATAAACAACTACTTGAAGGATACTTGAACCCTTCAAGTAGTCACATGGTGTACGGATAATTGACTGAAAAAAATAACTACTTGAACCCTTCAAGTAGTTGTTTATGGCTACTTGAAGGGTTCAAGTAATTGTTTCTACTAGAACTCTTCAAATAGTTATTTTTTGTTTGGTCAGTCAGTAACCCAAACACAAAGTGACTACTTGAAGGGTTCAAATAGTTTTTTTGACTACTTGAAGGGTTCAAGTAACTTTTTATAACTATTTGAATGGTTCAAGTAATTTTTTATGACTACTTGAATATTTTTTGCGTCTAAAAAATAAGAGAAAATGAATTTTGAGTACTTAAAGGGTTCAAGTAGCTTTTTACTATTACTTGAACCCTTCAAGTAGTTATTTTATTCGTCAGTCTGAAATAGATATCAGGTGACTACTTGAAGAGTTCATTGTTTATGACTACTAGAAAATTTCAAGTAGTTATTTTTGTTTGTCAGCCAACAATCCATACACCAGATGAGTACATAAATGATTCAAGTAGTTGTTTATGACTACTTAAACCCTTCAAATAGTTATTTTGATTCTGAAAGTCAAATCAAGTATCTACTTGAAGGGTTCAAATAGTTGATTTAAACTTGAACCCTTCAAGTAATGATTTTGATTCTGAAAGTCAAAATAAGTGACTATTTGAAGGGTTCAAGTAGTTGTATTTGACTACTTGAACCTTTCAAGAAGTGATTTTGATTCTGAAAGTAAAAAAAAAACTACTTGAAGGGTTCAAGTAGTTGTATTTAATTACTTGAACCTTCAAGTAGTGATTTTGTCTATGGAAGTCAAAATAAGTAACTACTTGAAGGGTTAACGTAGTGTATCTAACTACTTGAATCGTTCAAGTAGTAATTTTGATTCTGGTAGTAAAAACAAATAATTACTATTAGGATTCAAGTAGTTGTATCTGATTACTTGAACATTTCAAGTAGTTATTATTATTCTGGAAGTCAAAATAAGTAACAACTTGAAGGGTTCAAGTCGTTATATCTCACAACTTGAACCTTTCAATAGTGGTTTTAATTCTAAAAGTTAAAACAAGTAACTACTTGAAAAATTTCAAGTAGTTTTATCTGACTATTTGAACCCTTCAAATAGTGATTTTGATTCTGGAAGTCAAATCAAGTAACTACTTGAAGGGTTCAAGTAGTTGTATTTGACTACTTAAACCCTTCAAGTAGTGATTATGATTCTGAAAATCAAAACAAGTAACTACTTGAAGGGTTCAAGTAGTTGTATCTGACTACTGAACCCTTCAAGTAGTGGTTTTGATACAACTACTTGAACCCTTCAAGTAGTTGCTTCTTTTGACTTTCAGAATCATAATCACTACTTGAAAGGTTCATGTAGTCAGGTAACAACTACTTGAACCCTTCAAGAACTTACTTGTTTTGACTTTCAAATCAAAATTACTACTTGAAGAGTTCAAATAGTCAGATACAGTTACTTGAACCATTCAAGTAGTTACTTATTTTGACTTCCAGAATCGAAATCAATACTTGAAGGGTTCGAGTAGTCAAATACAACTTCTTGAACCCTTCAAGTAATTTCTTGATTGAACTTTCAGAATCAAAATCACTACTTGAAGAGTTCAAATAGTTAAATACAACTACTTGAACACTTCAAGTAGTTACTTATTTTAGTTTTCAGAATCAAAATCACTATTTGAAAGGTTCAAGTAGTCACATAAAACTACTTGAACCATTCGAGTAGTTACTTATTTTGACTTCTAGAATATAAAACAATATTTGAAGGGTTCAAAAAATAGGAGAATGAGAATCCGAGTGTGTCCTATTGAAGACGAAGAAAAAAAAATGGGTCTCGCTAAAGAAAAAAGATGGGTCTCGCTGAAAAAGAAGAAGAAGAAGAAGAAAAATGAGTCACATTCTCACTGAAAAATCATAGGATCCACTGAATAATAAGAACAACAACACAAATAATAATATGAACAAGAAGAAGGAGAAGAAGAAGAAGAAGAAGAAGAAGAAGAAGAAGAAGAAGAAGAAGAAGAAGAAGAAATGAAGAGATTGATTTGATTGTGCATTGGGAAGAGAAGAAAGTTTAGTAGGAATATTAATATTTAATTGAATTGTGTGGTCCCTATAGTATAGAATTCTTATTTTTCAAAAATAGGTATATATTTCTTAACCCAAAATAGAAGGGTTATTTTGATAAATATACTCTTTTTATTTAGCCTAAAGATTTTTTACCCCTTTTTTAAAGATTAAAATTTTATACTCTGACACCCACACAATTGAATTAAATATTAATTATCTCACCAAATTTTCTTCTCTTCCCAATGCACAATCAAATCAATCCCTTCATCTTTTCTTCTTCTACCTCTTCTCCTTCTCTTTTATTAAACAAAGCTCATATTTCTTCTTTTTCTTCTCCATCATCATCTTCTTCTCCATCTTCATCTTCTTCATCTTCTTCTCCATCTTCATCTTCTTCTTCTTCTCATTATAATTATTATTTTTGTTATTATTCAATGGACTCTATGTTTCTTCAGTGAGAAAGTGAGTCACTATTCTTCTTTTTTTTCAACGAGACTCATTCTTTTTCTTCTTCTTTTTCTTCAATGAGACACATTTAGATTCTCATTTTTCTATTTTTTGAACCTTTCAAGTAATGATTTTTCTATTTGAATTAAATTTAGTAATATACAACTATAGCATTTTTCTAAAAAATTAATCTAGCAAATTGAATTAAATTTGATAAATTTTCTATTTAACTAGTTACTAATATACCTTTTTATTTTTAATGTATATACGTAATCATCCCTTTTTCTATCACATATCGATTAATTATCTCTCTACACATACACACAAAACACACACACACATATATACCTATATATATGTATGTAAACCTATACATATATGTATGTATACATATACACACACATATATACATATACATATATATATATATATACACACACACACACACATATATGTACATATACATATATAGAGAGATAATTAATAGATATGTGATAGAAAAAAGGGATGACGAAGTATATACATTAAAAATAAAAAAGGTATATTAGTAACTAGTTAAATACAAAAATTATTAAATTTAATTCAATTTGCTAGATTAATTATTCTTTTTAGAAAAAATGCTGTATTTGACGTTTTTGAAAATGTGTGAAAAAAATGAATTTAAAATTGAAAACTTATCCAAATAGTATCAATTTTACACTCGTGTTGGCACATTAAACCCAATAAATTGAGAATTTTGGATCTTTCACATAATAAAGATGACAATCATTGTAGCAAATCTTTCAGATTCTCCTTCATTTCTTTTCCTTTGTAAATGACTGATTTTGCTTTATAATTAGTTTGTCATTCACAAAAAACATAATATGAAATATAATATATACCAATTAAAAATTAAAAATTTATTTACTAAAATGTTTTCTCATATTTTGGCCTCTATAAACCAGAGGCAGGTTTGTGAATACTATGAGGATTAATTCATTAGAACATGAAAATCATGTGTAATTAGCTTATGATTAATAATAATTGTTCACTTCATTAATTCAATATGTATGCACTCTTAGATAAATGCTAAGAGATATTCTTTCTTTTTATGCACTATCTCTTCTATTGTTGTAGATAGTTTTTGTCCTTTCTGGAATCTTTTATGGAGTCTGCAAGCGCCCCATATTAATGTGCATTATATATCATCACTACAATAAACTCGTTTATCAGCGATGAAAAACTTCGTGCTAAAAGGGGACACTTTCTCGGTAAAGCTTTTAGCTATGAAATCTTCATCGCTAATACTTTGTCGCTAAGGTGGGTCGGTATACCCTTTACGAACAAAGCTTTCAAGTTGTCGCTAAACATTTTTAACGACAACAATTGCTTTTGTCATTGTAAACTTCCAGTGACGGAAGTATTATTGTTGCTGATAGTTTTCAACGGCAAAATGGCATTTGTCGCTAAATATATTCAGCAATGAAACACACGTCATCTACAAAACCTATGATGATGACGTTATTCACCGGTGAAAGAGCATTGTAATTCCTGTAAAACACACTATACTCAAAGAGCATTGTAATTCCTGTAAAATCTCAATACAACAATAGCCAACAATGGATGTAGATCAATTTGGTCGAACCACTATAAATCTTGTCTTCCTCATTTCTGAATTTTCTTTACTGCATTTGTACTCTGTTTCGAACATAGCCAGACATAGTAGATATATCTGAACTCATTTATATCTATTTCACAACAAACTTTGTATCAAAGCTTTCAGGTTTAGCTCGGGTCACTGCGTTATTTTTTATAGTTGTTTAAGTATCTAAAGTTCAGTGGAAGTAAATCTAGTCAGTGACGTCTACAAGATTTAAAATATAGAGGTTCAATGGTAAAGGAGACTTCAGTATCTGGAAGAAGATGAGGGCCATTCTAGTTCAATAGAAATTGCGAAAGCACTTGGAGGGGAGAAAGACCTACCTATTACTCTTCAGTTGAGGAAAAACAAGAAGGGATGGAGACTTCCTACATCACAATCATTCTTAATCTTGCAGATAATGTACTTTGACAGGTAAATGATGAAGACATTGCAGCTAAGGTCTGGATCAAACTGGAATCTCTCTATATGACCAGAATTTTTTCTGGTAAGATCTATCTTAAAGAACAGTTGTTTGGTTTTAAGATGGACCAATCAAATTCCCTAGAAGATAACTTGGTTGAATTTGCTAAACTGAACATTGAGATGACAAATGCTGATTCGAAGGAAGCCCTAAGCGATGAAAATCAAGCCATAATTGTCTTGAACTCACTGCCAGATTCTTATAAGGATCTTAAGGCTGTAATTAAGTATGGCGTGGATTCATTATCACTTGAAGATGTACTTGGTGCTTTGAGATCAAAGGAGATGGAGTTAAGAACAGAAAAGAAACCGACAAGTAGAGAGGGATTGGCAATAATAAGGAGGTTTGAGAAGAGGTATAATGGGCATAAAAGCAAGGGTAGGTCAAAATCAAAGTCCAAGGCTAGAGGTAAGTAGTGTTTTGCCTGTGATAAAGAGGGTCATTTCAAGAGAGATTGCCTTGAAAGAAAGAACAAAAAGGCATTGAAAAACCAAGAGGATGGTGATGTTGTTGTGGTCTCTGATGGCTATGAAAGTGCAGATGTACTTGTTGTGTCTACGAAAGAGTTCAATGACGAATGGATCATGGACTCAGGATGTACTTACCACATGTGTCCTAAGAAAGAACTCTTCACAAGTCTAAAGCATATAGATGGGGGTAGAGTTCTAATGGGCAACAATGTACAAAGTAAGGTGACAAGCATTGGTTGTGTGTCTTTCAGGATGTTTGATGGCCAGATTAGAGTATTAAGTGAGGTGAGACTAGTTCTTGAATCTAAAAGAAACTTGATATCTCCAAGTACAGTTGATGAAGTTGGATACCGTTTTAAAGGTGAATGAGGGGCACTCTAGGTCTCAAAGTGTATCATGACAGTTATGAAGGGTCTTAAGCAAAATGGCTTGTATAGCCTTGTGGGAAGCACAATAACTGGTTCAACTGCTATTAGATCATGAGTACTCAAGATAAAACCAATTTATGGCACACGAGGCTAGGGCATGTCAATTAGAGAAGACTCAAAGAACTATGCAAGCATGGACTCTTATGTGGAGACATCATTGGTAGTCTTAAATTCTGTGAACACTGTATAATAGGTAAACAAACAGGGCTGAAGTTTAACACTAGAACTCATACCTCAAAGGGAATATTAGATTTTGTCCACTCAGATGTGTGGGGGCCGTTAGAAATCTTTCCCATGCTGGCAACATGTACTTCATGACTATCATAGATGACTATTCCAGAAAAGTATGACTGTATTTGATAAAAAATAAGAATGAGACACTAGTCAAGTTCAAGGAATGGAAGTTTCAGGTTAAGAAGAAATCATGAAGGAAAGTAAAGAAGCTCAGGACAGATAATAGACTTGAATACCTAAATGAGACATCAAAAAGTTGTTGCTACTCCACAACAGAATGAGCTGGCTGAGAGAATGAACAGAACACTGTTAGAAAGGGTGAGATGCATGCTTTCTAATGCAAAGTTACCAAAACAATTTTGGGATGAAGCTGTAACTGCTGGGATGGTAGGTTTTGAAACTAACTAAAAAATATGTTTGAACCACAAATAGTTTGTGGGAAGAATAAAAAAATTCAATTAACTTATTTAATCGAATTAAATAATTTAAAACTAAATAACGTGCGATTATGCATATACGATAGATAATGTTAGAAACAATTTTTCACCTATACTTTATATTAGCGAATTTTTGAATTGGTGGATTTCCTTTGAGCGTTCTTCGTGTTCTTCAAGTTTCAAAATCCGAATCATGCACTTGAACTCCAAGAACGATTTATGAATTTCATCCACCAACAACCACCCGTTAATTTCATAAATGTATCTCACGAGAATTTTGTGTATGAACTTGAGTGTGGGCTCTCAAAATGATTGAAGGAAAAAATTGTATATTTTTCCTTCAATGCTCTCAAAATCGATGGCAATCACTAGGGTTTATCACTAGGGAGGGTGAGAAAACTCTTTTTCTTTGTATGTGATATGAGATCTATATCTCTCTATCTGCAATCAAATTATTATTAAATATTTATAAAATCTAATTTTTGACATTTACAAATATACTTTTATATTTTAAAATGTTGAAAATTCACCCCCATATATTCAAATTGCCGAAAATCAATATATCTCTGCAGTGTTAGAGTTGTATTAAAATTTATCAATCCACATGATAGATTTAATTGATCATTATCAATTAATTAATTGATTTATTTTTATTTAGTGATTATCTAATAATTAGAAAATAATAAAGTAATTAATTTGAATACAATTAATCACACTCAACCAATTAAGTGACATCACCCATCACATATAGGTGTAGGAAATATGTCTTGGTACTAAAACACATTTTGATCCAATTTACTTTATTTCTCTATTCTTGTTCTCATGAGCTATTTTTGAGTCCGGATGGACCCACATGAACAAAATTAAGGATTCAAATACCCGACGAATTTATCTACATAAATTTCTGACCTATTTAATCCTGACATCGTATGATTCCACTATAAGTTTGATGCCGATTCAACTATCGATTCATGCACGCTACTTTTCTGTTGGTGTAATACATAAACCCATTTTATTCTCACGGTCCACAAAATATTTTAACATAATATCCATCGTGAATATCAGTAACAAGAGAAGAATATATAATTACCATTTACCCCTCTTATTATTATTTCCTTAACTCTTTTATTGATTGTGAATAAGAAAGACATAATTGTGAATTGTCTCGTATAATTCACAAGTCTTAATCAATGACTTAATTCATTGAATACCTGATCAGGTTAATTTATTCACACACTCATCAATAAAGTATAATGTGATATTGTTGCTTTCACAATCGAACCATGAATTTCCATATCTGTGAATCACGTAACTCCAACTTAGTTAATTACAATCTCAACAGCCGATGTATTGCCCACCAATTCGAACTCACTCATTTAACATATCAAAGATTGTAACTAACTAAGTCAAGCTACGTATTCACTTCAGATTAAGGTAATTATGAAAATATCCTTAAGGTGTAACAATTAGATTTAGAGCTAGGTAAACAGTTTTGAGCTCTAAACTAATTTGTTACCTGTTTATTCAAAATGTTCATAACATGTCTAGGTTAACCTTTGCGTCTCCAATCCCATGCTTCATGACTAACATCTATTGGTTCAACCTAACAGTTGTAATCAGATTTGATTACCCAGTCGAACCTAAAACTATGAATATCGTTCTAAACTTTCTCAGAAGAGTTCGTCTGGAGACGCATCTGTTTTCACTCTTCATTCGTTAATGAAAGTTCCAGGACTTGAGTAATTTACAATCACACTTTAATTTAAAATAAAACTTTCAATTTATTCGTAAAAATTCAATAATATTAATGTATGAGAAATAACTAAATACAAATAAATAGTTATTAAACGCTATTTTATAGACATATTTCAACAGTAACAACAACCTGTTATTTGATTAACAAATGTCCTTCTACTTCTTCTTATGAACACCTTCGGGTGTTATTAAAAAACCATTATCAATAGAGATATGACATTCAAAAAACCATTATCAACAGAGATGTGGGAAGCTAGAACATAGGGCAATTAAATGCATATTCTTGAGATATCCAAAAGGCACTGAGGGATACATGCTATGGTATGAGGGGAAGATATTAAAAAACCATTATCATTAGAGATGTGACATTCAAAGAAGATGAACTCCCAGGAATACAACCAGTAGCTCAAGTTTAGGAGTTTGGTTAAGAAAGGGAGAAAGTTCAGTTTGAGGTGGAGCCATCACTTAGCTCAGATTTTGTCCCTGCAAATGCCCAAACATAAACAAAAGAAGAATAGACTGAACATAAAATGGAAGAGCATGATGACTTGTAGGACTATCTTTTAGCAAGAGATAGACAAAAAGGCGGTCAAAAGCACCTCAAAGGTATGGTTATGCTGATGTGGTGACATATGCTCTGAATGCATCAATGGAGGAGTATGAATCTATACATATGAACTATCACCAAGCTATGAAAAGTGTAGAATTAGCAAGGTGGAAAGGAGCAATGGAAGAGGAGATGGACTCTCCATACAAGAATCATATGCGAATTCTTGTTTAGAAACCAAAAAATCAAAAGGTAGTTGGGTGCAAATAGATTTACAAGAAGAAGCAAGGTACAAATGAAGTTGAGATCAGGTATAAGGCAAGGTTGAATGCTAAGGGATTCACTCAGAGGGAAGGGGTTGACTATAATGAGGTATTCTCACCAGTTGTAAGACATACCTCAATTAGGATAATTTTGTCTCTAGTTGCTGCTTTTAAGATGTAACTTGAACAGATGGATGTCAAAACAACTTTTCTTCATAGTGAGCTTGAAAAGACAATTTACATGAGCCAACCTGATGCTTTCAAAGTACTTGGTAAGGAGGAACATGCTTGTTTACTTAAGAAGTCACTTTATGGATTTAAACAGTCCCCAAGATAGTGGTATAAGAGGTTTGACACCTTTATCACAGCAAATGGTTTTCACAGATCCTCTTATGACAATTGTGTATATTTTAAAGGCTCAAATCATAAAGATTTTATCTTATTATTATTGTATGTTGATGATATGTTACTGGCTAATACAAATTCTTTGGAAATTGAACATCTGAAGAGGCTTCTTACATATGAATTTTTGACATGAAGGACCTATGTAAGCCACACAAAATTCTAATGATGGATATTTACATAAATAAAGGGCTTGGGGTGATGTTCTTATCACAAAATGGGTATTTAGAAAAAGTGATTTGTAGGTTTGGCATGACAGTTGCTAAACCAGTATATGTTCCCTTGGCTTCTCACTTCAAGTTTTCTGCTGCTCTGTGTCCAGAAGAAGAAGATGAGAAGAAACATATGAGTAAGGTACCTTATGCTAGTGTTGTGGACAATGTAATGTATGCAATGGTATGCACAAGACATGATACTGCTCAATCAGTGAGTGTTGTTAGCAGTACATGGCAAACCCAGGGAGAGCACACTGGGAAGCAGTAATGTAATGCCCCGATTCCCGATGGTTAAACATGCACGTAATTCCATAATTCAAAGTTCCCCAATTCAATTGAAACTCTAATTTAAAAAAATATCGAAATTGAATAAACTAATTTTACCCTAAATTTAACATTAAATAGCTGAAACCTAAAGTTATATTAAAAATTATTCAATAAAATGTAATAAATACTGTAATAAATGTGTAATAAAGTCAACGTGAAAAATCCATAAAACGTGAAAATTTAAAACTCCAAGAGTGCTAACTGCGTGTCCCAACTACCAGATAAATCTAATACATAAGCTCGAAGCATATCCTCTAACGTCTGGATCATACGCATAGATTTTCCATCAGATTGCAGATGAAAAGTTGTCCTATAACTCAACTGGGTACCCAAAGCTTTCCGTAGTCTCTTCAAAAAATCTGACGTGAACCGCGAATCCCGATCCGATACAATAGACGCTGGAACTCCATGAAGTCAAACAATCTCTTGGATATACAACCGAGCCCAATCCTCAACTGAAAATGTAGTCTTATCAGGCAAAAAAGTGTGCAGACTTGGAAAACGATCCACCACAACCCAAATTGAGTTCTAACCTTTTACTGTCCTCGGTAGCCCTAAAATGAAATCCATAGTCACATGTTCCCACTTCCATTCAGGAATACTTAATGGTTGCATGACCCTAGATGGTCATTGTCTCTAGGACTTGATCTGTTGACACACCAAATACTTACTAACAAACTTAACGATATCAGTCTCATACCATTCCATCAATACTGTAACTTTAAATCGTGATACATCTTAGTACTACCAGTGTGCACTGTATATGGTGAACTATGAGCCTCCGTGAGTAATTCTTGTCTAATGATCGCGTCTTTTAGAACACAAAGCCTTCCATAAAAGCGAAGAGCCGAATCATTACTGACAACGAACCCTAATCTTTTGTCTGAACCCACTTCACTACAAATCAGAAGCAACTCAGAGTTTGAGTTTTGTGCATCAATAATACGTTGTTGAAAAGATGGTTAAACTGTGAGCTGAGCTAACTATGCTGTAGTGTCTTTCAGCAATATCTGAATCTCAACATTTAGAAAAAGCTTTTCTAGAACTTAAAAAAAGCTCTTATCATTGCACTTGTTATAGTAGCCCCCAATTGGGACCTACCTATTGAACTAATGTGTGATGCCAATGATTTTACAGTAGGAGCAGTGCTTGGACAAAGGAAAAGTAAGATTTTTCATTCGATTAATTATGCTAGTAGAACTTTAACTGATGCTCAACTGAATTATACAACCAACGAAAAAGAGCTTTTAGCAATTATATTTGCCTTTGATAAATTTAGATCATATTTGATTGGCATTAAGGTTACTGTTTTCACTTACCACTCTTCTATTAAGTATCTTATTACAAAGAAAGATGATAAGCCAAGGTTGATAAGATGGGTTTTGTTGTTTCAAGAGTTTGACTTTGAAATCAAAGACATAAATGGGATTGAAAACAAAGTAGCTGATCACCTATCCAGACTTGAAACAAAAGCTAATGCTGATACATAATGTGCTATAGGAGAATCATTTCCAGATGAGCAGTTGCTGGTAGTGACAGAAAAGTCACCATGGTATGCTGACATAGCCAACTACCTTCCCTTAGGAATCAAGCCCCCAAATCTCAATGCTGAGTAATTAAAGAGAATTTTAAGCAAGTGAGGGCCTATTATTGGGATGACCTATTTTTGTACAAGCAAGGTCCTGATAAGTTGTTTAGAAGATGTGTGCAAGAGGAAGAGATGCAAGGAATACTGAAGCAGTGTCATTCCTCCCCTTATATAGGACATTTTGGAGGATCAAGGACTGCTACAAAGATCTTGCAATTTAGATATTATTTGCCCACAATATTTAGAGATGCATATGAAGTGGCCAAAACATATGACAAATGCCAGAGATCTGGGAATGTCTCTAGAAGAAATGAAACTCCTCTGTTGAATATCTTGGATGTAGAGCTTTTTAATTTTTGAGGGATAGATTTCATGGGTCTTTTCCCTTCTTCTTATGGGAATCTATACATTTTAGTGGCAGTGGATTATGTTTCACAATGGATGGAAGCTGAAGCATTGATAACCAATGATTCTAAAGTATGGGTGGAGTTCTTTCAGAAAAATATCTTTACAAGATTTTGGGACACTAAGAGCAATCAATAGTGATGAGAGAACGCACTTCTGCAACAGAAAACTGTAAACTTCCCTAAAATTTATCAGTTGTGGCCAGTTAACCACTACTTCAATCTTAGACGGGTCAACAAAGATTCCATCTCGAGGTAACACATGACAAAAGAATGATACTTACTGAAGCCAAAACTCACACTTCTGGAATTTGGCATATAATTGGTGTGTCCTTAATGCTAGCAAAAAAATCCTGAGGTGATCCATATGCTCAGCCTCCGATCTAGAGTACATGGGAATATCATCAATGAAGACAATCACAAAAGAATTCAGGTACTCCTGGAACACCATGTTCATCAAATCCATAAAGGCTATCGGAGCATTAGTTAATCCAAACAACATCATTATGAACTCATCAAGGTTATCATGATCGCAATCCTACCCTAGGATCGGTGGAAGGGTGTAGGATCGTTGATCGTAGGATCGGATCGAGGATCGTAAGATCCTATCAGTTTTTAATAATTTATTGGTAAAAAAGTATATTTATGCTAATAATACTTCAATACATTGAACAAAATGATTATATAACATCAATTCATCTACATATTAAATAAAAATAACATCAAGTCATCTAAAATAACATAATAGTAAGTAGAATTCTCATACTTTTAAGTTTTCAAGAAAGAAATGTAACATAAACAAGTTCAAGATAAAACTAACATCAAGTCATCTAAAATCATAATATTAAGTGGAGTGCTCATGGAAACAGATATGTGATCCCATTGATGAAAGGTTTCAAACTATAAAAGATAAATAAATACATATGTAAACATCATTATTAATTAAATATGTTAAGATCATTATTATAATACATTAGTTTTAAAAGTGTTTGATTTATAAGTTAAAATTTAATAATTTTGCAACAATAAAAAATTAATGTCTAAATATAATAAAATAGTGGTGGTGAAATTCGTTCTAATTTTGATAGTGTAAGTCATAAAATAAATAATTTGAACTGTCATAAAAATAGTCAAATATTTAGTTAAATATAAAAGATCTTCATAGTTGGTTCAGTGGTTAAATGATCATTAATATAAAATATAAATAAATAAATAAATATGTAAATATAATTATTGATTAAATATGTTAAGATCATTATTATAAATTTATAATATATTAGGTTTAGGAGTGTTACGAGTTAACATTTAATAAGTTTGTAACCATAGTAAAATTAATGTCTAAATATAATAAAATAGTGGTGGCAGACTTCATTCTAATTTTATAACTTTAAGAGGTGCACATATAATTTCGATAAGATGTGTAAATCATAAAAAAATAATTGAAATGTCATAAAAATATTCAAATCTTTAACTAAATATTAAAGATGTTCATTTTTGTTACACAAGCGTAGTTGGTTTAGTGGTTCAATGGTCATGTGTGAACCTTTGGGATAAGGGTTCAAATCCCACAAACAACGCCTTTTTTAATAACAAGGCAAAAATCACCTACTTTACTTAAACACTAGGATCGGTGTCAGATCACGATCCCTGTGTGATCCTACAATCCGGATCACGATCCTGGCAATCTTAGAACTCCTAATGGCCGTAACGAGTACGAAATACTGTCTTAGGAATATCCTCATCTCGAATCCTGAGTTGAAGATAACCTGATCTCAAATCAATATTAGAGAACACTGATGCTCCTGAAGTTGATCAAACAAATCCTCAATGCGTAACATATACTTATTCTTGATAGTGGCTCTATTCAACTCCATGTAGCCAATGCATAACTTCATTGATCCATCTTTCTTTTTAACAAATAATACTGGAGCACTCTAAGGTGAAACACTGGGTCTAATGAAACCTTTCTCTAGTAATTCTTGAAATTGGTCCTTAAGTTCTTTCAAATCTACATGAGCCATATGATACAGAGCTTTGGATATAGGAGCAGCGCTTGGTACAACTTAATACGAAAATCTATCTCCCGAGGAGGCGAAAGCCCTGACGATTCATCGAAAAAGACATCCATAAATTCACAAACGATAAATTAATCCAATATCCACATGTGTTTTAGAAGTGTCCAAAGCATAAGCTACATATCCCGAATTACCACGATCAAGGAGACGCTGTGCCTGTAATGCAGATATGACCTTTGGTATTGGTCATTATTGAGAGGCCCTACATTTGAAGCTAGGTCCACCTGGAGGTAGGAAATGAACTTCCTTTTAATAGCAGTATATGTTAGGATTACGTCAAATGCATGCATCTCTAGTATTATAAGCCTAGCATCCATAATGTGATCTACTATCATCACTGAGCAACACTCAATCGCCTTATTATCCAGGTGAGAAGCTTCAGAAGGTGTAGAAACACATAACTCAAGACCCAAAGGCATAACAAGTAATGATGCATGAGTCACAAATCATACAGATAAAAAAGAGAGCCTAAATCAAAAATCAATCAATGCAAAAGCTAAATATCCGAGTACAAGTAGTGTACCTGCTACAACTACATCTGATTGCTCATCTTCCTGATGAGCCAGCACGAAAAACTTCCCTTTAGTTGTATCCCCAACGGTCTTGTTATTTTGTCCTTGAGCCAGTTAAAATCACTATCTGAGAAAATGTCCGGTCTTTTTACATTTAAAACAAGCGTTGCTCCCCGTAAAGCATTGACCGCTATGATGCTTGTTACATGTAACGCCCAATGGATTTGATATTATTGTGTCTCTTTGCATTTTGGTGCCTTGGATGAGAATTCTGAGGTTTCCACTTTTCATGAAACGACTGCTCTGATCGTGGTAGCACACAAGGTGGAAGATTATGCTCCATTAACAATGCTACTTTAACCACCGCTGCATAAGTGGTGTGCTTGTGAGGCAACATAATGCGTGGCGTACTAGGACAATTCCTCAAACTTTCTCTCATACTCAACTACAGTCATATTTCCTTGCACCAGCCTACGAAATTAGACCTCCTTATTTGCTTTGACTGTGATCAGAAAATATTTATCAAAGAAGAGTTCTTTGAAATGATCCCGTGTCACTGGATTATGCTCGATGTTATGAGCTCTCCTTATGGGCTCCCACTATTTCCTAGCTTCCCGAGTCAGCATGAAGGTTGCACAGTCGACCTTTTGAATGACAGAACACATCATATACTGAAAAATCAACTCCAATCTAGCTATCCATTCATCAGCTATCAGTGGATCAAACGAGTGGCAATCAAATTCAGGTGGGTTCAGCCTCCTGAAGGTCTATACCTACTGTATGTCCACTTTTGTCTGTTGTGGTTGTTATAAATACGGTGCTGGGTGAGTTGTCGCTGTATGCCTCAATAGCTCCAGGAATTCTTGGAACATCTCCACCATGGTTACTGAAGGGTTCGCAGCAGGAGCGGCAGGGGCACTGCTACCCACAAAACCCAAGACTTACCGAAGTGTCTAATCTTATCACATGAGAATTATGTAAACTTATCATACATGTCATAACAATACTAAAACATACCATATTGAATTAGAATAAAACACTTATAACATGCGTACATGACTTGTATGGTGAGGGAGGAGCAGAGTGAGCGACTTGCCATATATTTCACTTAGGAAAGTCTACAGAATCTAAAACCTTTACTGTGATACCAAACTGTAATGCTTCAATTCCCGAGGGTTAAACATGCATGTAATTTCACAATTCAATTGAACTCTAATTTAAGAAAATCCCCAAATTCGAAACCCTAATTGTTCCCTAACTTTAACATTAAATAGCGGAAGCCTAAAGTTATATAAAAAATTATTCATAAAATGTAATAAATGTTGTAATAAAGTCAATGTGAAAAATCCATAAGACGTGAAAATTTAAACATATAAACGTAAAATAAAGCATGAAAATTCATAAATTCTTATATCAACTGTACTTCATAAAAAATTTGTTTCTAATGTCTTATAATCATGAATAATTGAAAAATTCCTAATTTAGCTAGCTATGACAGTCCCTCACCCCTGCTGCTCGCCATCACCTGTAACACAATCATCTGTGGGGGAGTGAGTATTAAAAATACTCAGTAAGTAAACTTACATACTAATAAGCTTCACATGACATGAATGTAAACAAGTAGCTCATGCAACTGTAATTTAACATATTCACTTGATTATAAAATCACATAAAGTACTTGTAATTCATATATTTGAATTTCATGGTTGTCATGCAACTTGAACTTGTAACTTGTCTTGTCATGATTCTACTAGACATATTCTCCAATTAACTACCTAACCAAAACTGATTCATAATTAAACTTGAACTTATAACATGAACGTGACGATGATGGAATGGGTATCCTGAAGTTGGTGTCACTTAAAATTATCTGAACCATAAGGACGCTGACATGAACATGGGGTGACACCCATTTGTATAGATGATAACATGACGTGAACAGTCTGATTACTTGATAACTAAGGAATATGTCTAAGTCTACTCTTTATTCATTTATCCTTTCACTTGACTTAATTTCATGACTCATGGTAACTTACATTCTTGACTAACATCAGCTTATTTATGAACATAAACATTATAGCTAATGCATGTAAAGCTTAAAATGTAATCATACATGACATGGTAACTAACTTTATCATGATATAGAAAAATAAATAAAATATTTGATCATAAGATTTAACAACAGAAAGCAATATTAAATTAAATACGTTACATTCATAACATGTTAATCAAATTATTACATAAGTCAATTTACCTGGATTGCTACGAATTAAATTCAGCAACGAATGACCTGAAATCTAAGGATCCTAGATAAAAAAATATTCATATAATAACTATAATTATTTAATTAACTAGGAGGACGAGTGAGGTCAGAAAGAGGTGGAAAATAAACCGGTGTAAACTATCAAGCGGTACAGACCAGTTCAACGTGGTACAGTGGCCAGAACATGTTCGATTCAGTTGGGTTAGACCAGTTCGGTTGAATTGGTCCGTCTGGTCTAATTGAACCAATTCGGGCTGGGTGATAATAGGGTTGGGTCAGAACCAATTGGGTCGCAAGACCCAATTGTAGCCCGAATAGAGAATGAAGAAAGAAAGAGAGAAAGAAAAGACAAATAATCTTACCAACGATGAAAATAAGGATGATGAGGCAATCTGGAGAAGACGACGGTGGAAGGGCTGCCACTGAAAAGAAAAATAGAAGAAAATAAAGGAAGACGGATAGAAAAATCAGATAGAGAGGGACAGAAACATGGCGAAGGAAAAATAGGAAAATAAAAGGAAGAAGTAGAGAGGAATCTTACCTGAAAAGTTTTTTCCATTAATGATAATGGCTGAACATGCAGAGACAAGAAAAATAAAGGCAACGATGGAGTAGAAGAGAGGGAGTTTACTTGGGGGCTGCATGAGAGGAAAATAATTAGGTTAGAGAGAGAGATAAAAAAAGAAAGAGAAGAAGGAAAGAAGGAAGAAGATGATTAACCTGAATCCAATGAATGACCAAAAATTGAAGATCAATATGAAGAACAACAGTTACGTTCGAAAGAGGATGCCGTGAGAGAGAGATGAACGATGATTATTAGAGTGGGTTACGTGAAAGACAAAATGACATAGTGAGGGAGGGAGTTGAGATTAGATATATATAATTTGGTTAGGATTGGTTTGGTGTATGAGTGTGCATGAGTGTGAGTGGGATTAAAATTACAAAATAACCCCTTTAAATCCTTGGGGTATTACAAGTAAAGTGGTTATTGAGATACTTAAAAGGGTATAGTGAGGTTGGTCTACTATACAAAATACTAGAAGGGAGTCAGCTTCAAATCAAAGCTTATGCATATGATAACTATGCTGGTGACTTATACAGAAGAAGATGAATTACATTTTCACCTTAGGTAGATGTTGCATCAGTTGGAAATCACAACTCCAATCAATTGTAGCAGTGTCAACTACTGTGTTTGAGTATATTGCTCTTACTGACTGCATTAAAGAAGCAATTTCGGTGAATGAGATGTTCAAAGAGCTGGGTACTCCTTTTTATGTACCAAATGTCTTCTGTGATAGTCAAAATGCTATACACCTTTCGAAAAATTCAATTCACCATGAAAGAACAAAACACATAGATGTGAGACTTCAATTTGTTAGAGATGTGATCTCTAATGGAACTATGAAGATGAAGAAAATTTCAACAGCAGATAACCCTACAGATATGGCTACAAATGTGGTACTAGTCACTAAGTTCATTCACTACATGAACTTAGTGCAGGTAAATTGCAACTAGAACTAAGATGAAGGAGTTGAGCTACTGGATGAGAGATGAAAGTCTTAATGCTGCTAGAGTCAAGGTGGATAATTTTGAAATTGATGAATCTACAACATGGGAAGTGACATGGCATTACATGAATGGTGGATTCTTTAATTTTCCTGTCTACGTGCAAGGCACACGTGTATTATTCCTTGAAGCTCTCCTACTGCCTGTTTAGTTTTTCCACCTAAGCAAAGTTAGTTCGAGAGCATAATCGTTAATCTCCCGATCCGGATCATAGGATCTTACGGTTTTAGGATCGTATCTAACCCCCATGATCTGATTCATAGGTAGAATCTTAAATTGAGAGGATCTTAAGATCTTATTATATGTTTTGTCTTGGATTGGTAGGATCTTATGATCTTACTATAATCTTGCGATCCCATTAACAATAATTTTGTAAGGTATTCATAAGAAAACAATATAAAATTTATTTAATCTGTTCAATTTTTAGGTTGTTATTTTTTTATTTATTTAAATTACTCTTAGTAAAATAGTAAAATTTACTATTGATTAATTAACTAATTCAAGAATTTTAATATGTAGTTTGGTAAATTATGTTTTTTCATAATATTACTAGTATATTGTAGGTCTTATGAGGGTGAAAATTTTTGTACTGAACCAACCGAACCGAAAATGGTTGGTTCGGTCGGTTCTTTTTATACCTTTGGTTCGGTTTGAAATTTTGATAATTTTTGAACCGAACCGAACCGAAACTTTAATTTTCGTTATTTTTTTATTTTTTATATATAGTTTCATATGGAACCGAATCGAAAGAAAAAATTTGATATTTTTTCAATAGTATTATTTGGAAATTATTTTAAAATAATATTTTTTAATTAATAATAGCCAACTGGAGAACCGAACCGAACTGAAACTCACTGCTCGGTTCAGTTCTTTTGTCTTGAACGATTCGGTTTGGTATTATTCCCAAACTAAAATTTTTGTTGGGTTCAATTTTTCACCAAAAAACTGACCGAACCGAACTATGAACACCCTTAAAATCTTATAATCTATGATTCGATCCTATGAACCGATTCGCGAGATCTCTCCACGATCCTAGGTAGGATCACAATTCTGACAACCTTGTTAGAGAGTGTCATGATTGGTCTAGCTTGACCAATAGATGGAGGATGAATTAGGGAAAAGAGAGAAGAGCGCGAGATGGGAGTGTGTGTGAGAAACAGAGAGAGAGCATTACTCACGAAGGTCACAAACTAGTATGAGGGAGCTTGAGATTGCTTGATTCAGTAAGTTTTCTGTATGAGAGCAAGCTTTGATTCTTATAAAATCTCAATACAACAATAGCTAATAGTGGATGTAGATCAATTTGGTCGAAACACTATAAATCTTGTCTTCGTCATTTTTTAATTTTCTTTACTGCAGTTGTACTTTGTTTCAAACATAGCCAGATATAGTAGATTTATCTGAACCCCTTCAATAGATATTGCACAACACTAATGGTAGTAAAATAAGTTTGTAAAAACAATTGTTAACTTGTAAAACAAAAATTCACACGCACCCAACCTCGACCAAGCAATACAACATGTATCATAATCCAACTCACTAAATAACGCCCAATATTAAACTTCTAGCACAAAAAAGTACCAAATTAACATTTTCTATATTAAGCCTAACATTTCAATATGCCAAACACTTTTCACCCCCACCCCGGCTACCTAACAATACATACATGCATCATAACTAGTTCTATCACCCAAATAATGCAAGAACACTAAAATTGTATCACATAGAAAATGTACAAAATGAAACATTTATATATTATTCCTACATTTTAATGTGACTAACGTTTTCAACCCACCCCCATCCCCACCTTCACCTAACAATTCCACATACATCACAATTAGTTTCATCACCGAATAACACATTAATACTAAAGTTCTGTGACTAAAAAAGTTACAAATAAACATTTTCTATAAGCCCTAAAATTACATCATCAGGTTTAACATATTACTTACATTGCGATTGTAAGTCCCTTCGTCGACGTATAAAGTGAACATGTAAAAATACTTCATGGAACCACGTAAGCGGGACAAGACAAATCAGAAAGGGGCGTGCAGACTGCGACGTGGCGTGCAATCTAAACCGTCGATCTCATCGATTTCCATCCGACGGTTCAAGCTTGATTAGCTATTTATATAGATAAGCTAAGCTCAATTAGTTGTTAGTATAGATTAATTAAATCTCATATGATAAGATCTATTTTGAAAGAATTTCTGCTTATTCTCTGTATTTTAAGAGATATAGTTGAACTTTGTAACTGATTGGGAGCCTATAAATAGAGACCAATTGTAAACTCAAGCATTCAATAGAAACCGAGCAATCATTCAAATATTCTCAAGAATTCTCTCTCTCACTTTTTATTATTCAGTTTATCTTTTGAGTGTAAGAAATTGTTCCTTTATATTTTGGTGCTTTCATTGAGAGTTGAGAGTTCCACTCGAGATTATAAACAAAGATGGCTTGTAATTCGCACTAGATCGCACATTGTACGGGAAACAAGGAATGACGTTGACGCCGCCATCAACCCCCCAGATCAGCCAGCATAACCGACATGAGCGCGCGATATGATCCATACCATTTTGACTAGGATGCAAGACATGGAAGTCGTAATAGTGAAGCACTGCAGAATGCATGGCAAACCGTGCAGGAATATATCGCTACATTCTAATGGGAGATAGCAGAGACAAGAGCAGAAGTGAGACAAAGGATCGTGGTGCGAGAACGGGAAGCGAAAAACCAGAATGAGTAACAGAGAGACTGGAGCACCAATAACCTTAGCCAGTAGCTAGCCACAATGCATATCATGAGGGAACGTAAGTCACTTCACGTGACAAAGGAAAAGGAGCTGAAGATGAGAACGGGCTCGTAGAGCCAATGACGGAACATGCAGTAGAGAAAATGCTGGAATGAAAAAATGCATGAGATGAGGAAGTTGGCAACAGATGGAATAACAGACTTGAAAACTTTAACCAAGTCCCCATTATGTCCGGAAATTTTGGCCGCCTCCGTACCAAAGAAGTTCGTCACCCTTAAGTTCAAGTGTAATGAGGGAAAGTCAGATCTTGTAACCATCTACGGCATTTTAAGCAAGTAATGACACTTCATCAACATGAGAATGAACTGATATGTCGGATTTTTTCAACTAATCTAGAGGGAATGCGTTAAAATGGTACCATTTTCTACCACCTTGTTCAATTGATAATTTTTCTAGAATGTCTTCTATTTTCCTGGGGCAGTATTTCACCTATCGGATGATGATGGAAAGTTTAGAGTACCTTTTAACAATCTCAATCAGAAAAAAAGAGTCATTGTGAGGTTACACTTACCACTTCAAAGATGAGATGGAAAAAGTTGAAAATTATGATGATCGTGTTTGAGGATCTATCCAAGAAAAAACTCCTCACAATGGCGGAAACTTTCCTCTGGGCAACAAAATTTGGTACAGCCCAAAGATGACGGTAGTGCGAAGGCGGGAAATTGCGAAGCCAAACGCTCATAAAAGAAGACGAAATAGAAGAGGAGCGACTTCGAGAAAAGTCCAAGACTAGATGGCGGAGTCCACCCCAGGGACAAAGTTTACACCCCACTGAACATCCCAGTAAATCAGATTCTCGAGATTATCAAGGATAAATCTTGGTTGAGGCAGTTGTAAATGATCTTTCCCCCTAAACAAGGATTAAAAGGAAAAGTATTGAGAAGGGTGGACTGATGTGGGTATTAATGATTGAGAGAGATAGTTTAGGAACAATAGATTGTAGGGGATAAATGCCCTGTGTTATCTATGTTTTAGTTGCATTGAATGTCCGAGTTTCACTTAGTATAATGGCCTTATATAGGCTTCCTAATTTATATGATTTAATTAGAGTAAGAATAAAAAAGAAGGGGGGAGGGAGATGTTTCTGTCAAGTATGGTCCACTTACCTTCCTTACTTGTCATTTTCATCTGTCTCACTCAACCACCAATCAGTCATTATCACTTGGTGATTTCTTGTGGTTTGAGCTAGTCAGTGGTAGCCACTTGGTGGCCTGCCATCATGTTTCGTCCAAGTCATTCAATCATCTAATCAATCACGCCACTTGACTGCCATTCTGGATCCCTCTCGTCTATTCATGTGCTTATTCTGATCCTTCTCTTCCTGTTCTTGTATAGTTTAATGAGTGCATTACCCATCTCGACATCCTTTTTCTAGAGGAGTGGATCCATTTAGCCTTTTCCCATTCACTAGTCACTTTCCCTCGTTCTGATACTCTTTTTCGTTCTTTAAGTGATGATCCTCGTTCTTGCAAAACCTGTCCCGTTCTTGAGATGTTGATCATCTGTTTATGAGTGCTCGCGACTTCAGTCTTGTAACCCGTTTCAACTTTTTATCGCTTTTCGCGAGCCCTTAGGTAGGTCTCCCTTGTTCATATGGCAGTTTGTAATTTTTACCTGTTCATCCCCCCATTTCTTTTTGGTGATGCTCGTTGAAGTGTAATGAATGTTTCTAGCACGCGTCTAGTTTTTGGAGAGGGGGTTATCTTTGGTTCATCCTTACCCATCTAGAATCTTCTTTTGTCCTACAAAACATTAATTGTTGCGCATGAAAAGTCATTTATTTTTTAAATAATAAAATGACATACCATCATTGCCTCTTTTCTAGGGTTGTTGACACGCTCCTCAGAAATTTCATTTTGTCCTTTTATTGTCTTATCTTGTCATGGCACGCGCACGTGCGGGATTCTTTTTTTCATTCCCCATGCATTGTTTCATTCACCATTTTTGTGTAGTGCATTATTTTTGGTCCATTAGCTTTCTTCTTTCCAGCCGTTTCATTGCCATTGGCTTGCCCGTTTAGGTAGACCGGCAGTAATCATTTCATTATATCTCTTTTCATACATCTGTCGTTTGCCCTTCCCCTTTTCAGAACTCGTGTCTTTTCACTTTCAAATTCATGAAACGTTTTGAACTCGATTTTGGCGTCCGTAACTTATATCATATAGTGGTTTCCCTCATTTTTTTCTTTCACTCTTATTTCCACCTTCTGTAAGCCTCCCTTCTTCCCTTCTTCGTCTCTGTTTTTTCCTTTCTTCTCACTTTTCTGTTTTACATTTCTTTCTATGGTTTCAATGGAGGAGCATCCATTTAAGGTCATTGTTCCCTTAGTAAAAAATATGAATGAATTTAACCATTTTCTTACCCTTCATCAGGATGCCTTCCCGCTAGACATAGTCAGCAGTTTCGGGGAAGGAATCCGTAAATCTTTCCTATGTAATCTTCCATATCAAATTTATCTAGCCCTGATGTACATAGCCTTAGATTTAAAACTTCATTTCATTCCTATTTTTCAAGAATTATTTGGTACCTTCAACCTTGTCACTTCCCAATACACCCCTAGTACTTACAAGGTTCTTTTAGGGATTGAAGCCCTCAATATGAGGCATAATTTAAATATAGGAGTAGATGAAATCCGCGCCGTGTATATAGTGAAAAGGCACGTATTGTCCTATTACTTAGCTCCCCGAGTGAGTGAGAAGCGGGGAGGACTAATCACTGACCTCCCTAGTGGGGATAAAGGCTGGGAGGAGGGTACTCTTCTCATAGGTGGAAAATGGGGTGGCGACAGCCGCTGGGTCATTCCTCGAATCTGGGGAGAGTTCAGCAAGTGGCCGGAGCTCCCATTTCTCTTTATTTTTCCACTTTTTGTTTAACTTTGTCATGTTGCATTTGTCTTTTTCTTAAGTATTAACCTGTTGTTGTTTTGTGCAGACAAAAATCTGAACAAGAGGTCTTTCACTCTTAAAGAAGTAGCCGCGTGACTCCATGTCGCTTACGGTCGCTTGGAACGGGACTAGAGAGGTCTTCTTGACCCAAGGAGAGAGATTGAAGTTATGGTCACACCCATTCCAATTGTTAAGTGTGTTTCCCTCTCATCTTCTGCAACAGAAGTCCCTCAGGCCATCCCCGTTGCCATCATTGTCCCCATTTTTGTTCAAATAGTTTGGTCGAGTTCTTCTTAATCTTTAGAATCAGAGCGGGAAGAAGAGGGGTTTGCTCAAGAAGGAAAGAGAACATGAAGTTTAACTGGAAGCTACGTAGAAGGAGGCAGAAGAACATGACGTGATTTTCCATTTTGTGTATAACGAGCTCGAGATGTCGAAGCGTCTTAGGAGTCACTTGTGGGGGATACCTGGTGAGAGCAAGCACCAAAAGATGGGGAATGCCAATTAGTCAGGTGCCGCTTCTGGGTATGTTATTCTCTCCGTACTTGATCTCCCTACTCTCGTTGTTGATCTCCTTGCCCCCGTTGATGAAGATTCCCCTGTTCCAGAGAGGACTGTCGCGCCTCCTCCCTTACCTGTTAAGAAGACAGTCTCCCCTTCCTCTGGTTCCCCACATTTATCTGAGGATATGGATGTCTGGAAGTGGTGGCAATACCCCATAGCTCCAGTGGTTCGCACTGATGTCAGTTTCATAAAGGACCCCCGTTCTTCACACGCGGTTGCGAAGGGTATCATGTCTGATACAAACAGTCCTTTATTCCTCCAGATGTCTATTCTTAACAAGGTTATCAACTTGAGTCATTTTCTGATGCATGTACTTACCTTTTTATACCCTTATTTTTTCTGACTAAAAATATTTGAACAAGCTGTGATTTACCACGACGGGCTATAAGTGATATTCATGATGTTGAGGAAGAGATAGCCAGGTGTAGGAGAAAGGTGATAGAGAATGCCAAGGCTTATGACGTTATTACCTCAGAACGGGATGGTCTTAAGAAGGTGGAGACTGATCTTCAATGGGTTATTGCCTGTTTGACTTCCGAGCTTGATGGGGTTATGGCTAAACAATTGAAGCTTGAATGGTCTTTGCGGGAAGTGGAGAGGATCACCAAGATAAGCGGGGAGAACATGTCCGTTGTTGAGGCAAAGATAGTTGAGGCTGAGGACGCCTTGGCTTAGTCTCATGAATGGGAGGTTGGACTTGCGACTGAGTATCAGGTCATGGTTGATGAGTACGAGCAGTTGACTTACACGACGAGTTACCACGACACCAAGACTGATAAACCTCCACGTATGTCACTGGTCCCACTTCTTGACGAGCCCGCTAATCATGGGGTTGAGGTTCACGCTTCAACCACTGAAGCAGCTGCTCATGTTACTCCCGAGGATGCAGAGACATCATTTTTTTCTCGCGCTTCTTCATTTTCTTGTACTCCTTTTTTTTTTTCAAAGAATGCCTAGGCTAGAGTATGTTTACCCGTTTTGGCTGTTTCTACTTTTCATCTATTGAGGTTGGAATTCCCTTCCCGTTTATTGCAAGCATGCCCATTGGAATTTTTCCTGCTTCCATGATTTTTCCTTCTTTAGTTATTTTTCCTTTTAAGAGTTGGACTTATGAACTTCCCTTCCCAAAGACTTTTTATGCCCTTTAGTTCCTTTTGGGAGTAGGACTTATGAACTGCCCCTTACAAGGACTTTTTTATGTCCTTAGTTCTTTTTGGGAGTAGAACTTATGAACTGCCCCTCACAATAACTTTTTATGCCCTTAGTTCCTTCTGGAAATGGGACTTATGATCTACCCCTCCTAATGACTTTTTATGCCCTTAGTTCCTTTATAGTGGTGATTCAGCTGAGGAGAGAAGATTAGCGCCACTATTTTTACATGGAAAACCCTTGCGGAAAAAATTATGGGAAATATGTCTCATTATAACGGATTTCTTACATTTTTCACATAAAATATTTTTTTCAGATGAATCGTGTTCCATGGTTTCTGCAATTCCGTTCCCTCTTCTATTTCCAAGTGGTAATAGCCACTTCCTCCTATTTTGCAGATGATGTACGGTCCCTCCTAGGTTGGCCCGAGCTTCCCTTCCATTTGGAAGTTTTTTCTAAGGACCAGGTCTCCTGTTTGGAATTCCCATTTTCTCACATTCTTCTAGAAATAATATCTCATTTTTTTATTTTAATGGGCCATTCTGATTAGGGCCGCTTCCCTTCTTCCTAATGGGCGTTAAGCTCTCAAAACACGTGCATTAACATTTTGATATAAAATTTAATAATGATTACATTTTTCTTATAATTGTTCTTTTAAATTATTGTTGAATAATTTATATACATATATAAAATTTTCATATTCATTAATGATACTATAATCTTATATTAGTACAAGAGAATTAAGGTCATAGATAATAAATAAGATTTTCAGCAACATATTAAAAGATGAAATTTTTAATAAATGGTTGCTAGTACGGTTCACTAAGCATTATGAATGCATGTGATTTAGTTCGAATCATTGATGTGGATATATATCTTAGTGAAAGTGCTTCATATAATGAGATTATATATGACTGCACCGATGTAAATTAATATCTTTATTGACGTGCTATTTATCATAAAGATTTAATACACATTAATTCGATGATCATATGTAGATCACTCTGAATCCTGAGTAGTCATGAACTCCTATGCATGTCTATTGGATCTTTTGATTCACTCGTCAATGTTTGTTTGTTAGTGACTTTTGTTGGAGATTGAGTGATATGGATGGCTGGAAATATGATCTTACAAGATTTGGAATTCAAGTTTTCCTAGCGGATCGTATAATCGTTCTCTTAAGTATTAATTTTGGAACTGAATGATTATTGAGCTCAAATTTATAATAAGATTATAAATTAGTCATTCACTAGTGGATTAATGATACTTAAGGATTAAGAGGTAATTAGAAGGGTAAAATGATAATCTAAATCAGTTCTAATTTAAGACCAACAATTGGAGGATAAAACTACGTAAAATGATTATATCAGTGGACAACATGAGAATACTCTGTATATACAATATGTAATTTCTAAAAGTGCAATTCCATCTGGTTTATTAGAGCTTAGGATTATAGGTCCATAGTCCCCAAGTCACCTCTATACTGCGCAGTCTCGGGTGTCAATATTTCAGGACATGAGAAAATGACTTACTTGTAATGAATTTTTATTCTAGGGCAAGTACGTAATTATGTGTGATTAATTAATTAATTAAATTATTTATATATATAATTTTTGGAATTAATATATATAAATAATTATCGATAAGTGAGACAAAATATCTAATTTATGAAATTAAATAATTAAATTATTATTAGATAAAAAATGTTATGAACTAAATATGTTATTTATGAAATAACAGATAATTTAGTTGATAGGTATAATCAGATATTTAACAAATATCTAAATATTTAATTTAATTAAAATAAACATTTACTATGCAATAATTATCACGTGTTGATTGAATATCATAAATTGACATGGATTACTGTAGTGCCACCTGACACTATAGTAGTGGGTGTGTAATTCTATAGTGCCACATGGTAGAGATTGTCATTAGGTGTTCCGAGTCTTCCATGACGGTACTACGTTGAGTATTGTTCTATGAAAATGGAGGACATAATAGCGAAGCTCGTGATCGAGGGCATCGGTAAAGAGTGGTATCACTTCAAAGTCGCCTCGTCTAGACTGGTGGGGAACAATCTGCACATCAACTTGTCATCGTGTTGGTATAGTGCAATGTCTTGTCTGAATCATCAAAGATGGTCTACGGGATCAGACTTTCTTTGTAACATTTGAACCTGGGCGAAACGAATTTTTTGGGTACGGGCGCTACTAGGACTTCTAGGCCTAATGGCATCCGGATAAGAGATTCAAGGTCAATTTTCCCATACTCCTGAGATTCCTTATCTCTATCATCTTTTGGTCGAACAGTTCTTCTATCGCTTCCTTTTACATGACTCAGGATTGTCGAGCCTCTCCCGTAGCTTCCTTCACAAGGTTTTATGACCAGACTTCTTCTTCCCGTCGTACGTTTCTACTGTTTTCGCGGTCCCCTTGCCTTCCGTCTCGATGTTTTCCTGTTCATCATCTGCTCGCATTTTTGTGAGTTCCTGTTCATCATCTGCTCCTCTATTCCATCTCATGCATCCCATTTAGGATTGTCTGCAGCATTTTTGTGGGTAGGGTTGGTTGATCTACATTCTCATCTTCATTTTTGGGTCTGTTGTCTTCATTTTGAGCTGCGTTGGATCTGGTTCTAAGATGTTTATGGCTTTGTAGGGTGGGTCTCTTAAGATTCTCTCTCAACTCTCAATGAGAGAACCAAAATGTAAAGGATTTTTTTCTGTTAATCAAGGATTAAAGGGAAAAATATTGATAAGGGTTGACTTATATGGGTATTAATGAGAGAGAAAGATAGTTTAGGAGCAAGAGATTGTAAGGGGTAAATGCCCTGTGTTATCTATGTTTTAGTTGTATTGAATGTCCGAGTTTCACTTAGTACACTGGCCTTATATATCCCTCCTAATTTACATGATTTAATTAGAGTAATAATAAAAAAGAAGGGGGGGGGGAGATGTTTCTGCCAAGTATGGTCCCCATTCTCTTTCTTACTTGTCATTTCCATCTGTCTCACTCAATCACCAATCAGTCATTGTCACTTGATGATTTCTTATGATTTGAGCTAGTCAGTCGTAACCACTTGGTGGCCTACTATCATGTCTCGTCTAAGTCATTCAGTTACCTAATCAATCACGCCATTCGACTGTCGTTCCAGATCCCTCTCGTCCATTCCTATTCTTCTTTTAATCCTCCTCTTCCTACTCTTGAATAGTTTAGTGTCTGCCTTACCCGTTCAAGGCAGTTGTCCGAGTCTCGACATCCTTTTTCCAAAGGAGTGGGTCCCTTTAGCCATTTCCCATTCACTAGTCACTTTCCCCCATTCAGATACACTTTCCCGTTCTTGAAGTGATGATCCTCGTTCTTGAGGTGCTGGTATCATTCTTGAAGTGTTGATCATCTGTTTATGGGTGCCTCGCGACTTCAGTCTTGTAACCCGTTTCTGCAAGCCCTTAGGTAGCTCCCCCTTGTTCACGTGGTAGTGGGTATGTTTTACTTGTTTAGCGGCCCCACCTGATTACAAAGGGGCCAAGTTAGAGAGATAAGGACGAGTATTGGCGTTACCATTAGAGCGCTGACCATGAAACTAGAGATTGCTACCAGTTGAAGGACTACATTGAGAAGCTTGTGCAAGAAGGACATTTAAATGAGTTCGTTTTGAAGAAAGACCAACCAAGAAGGGACGTAAATGAAGAGCGTCCCAGAGAAAAAGAACCGCTATGGATAGTAGACGCCATGATTGCCCTAACAGAATATGAGGGTACAACGAGAAAAGAAAGGAAGATCTATTGCAAGAAGCCGACTCTCGAAATAAATAATGACCTAGGGGAAACGTGTGGAATCGCACCAATTATTTTTTATGAAGAGGTCAGTAGGAATGACGGACATAATGATGCATTGGTGATCACCATTCAAATTGGAAATTGTTTTTTACAGAGAGTTTTGATTGGTGATGGGAGTGCAATAAACATTCTCCATCGTTGAACCCTTGAGATGGTGGAAATCGACGCCCCAAAGCTCTGAAGCACGAGACAACCACTCATTGCGTTCAACAGAACCATAACGTATTCAGAAGGGATTTTATCACTTCCAGTGCGGACGGACCCATTCAACCACATTACCGATTTCATAGTCATTGATGTGCCAACACCCCATAATGAAATTCTAGGGAGAATGTGGATTCACAAGATGAAAGTTGTCCCGTCAACATACTACCAAACCTTGAAGTATCCGACACCAGATGGAATACGGACAATTATGAGGGATCAAGCGTCAGCCAGATGTTGAACGGTCTTGGCACTTGATTCAGCGAGAAAGAAGGAAATTCCCGTTCTCTGGAATGGGGAAGGAAAAATGAGCAATAGTAATTATAGGAGGATGAACCGGGTGAGAGCAACACAATGTACGAAGCCGTGAGTGAAACTGAACTTATAGGACTGACTAAAGCCAAAAAAGTAGAGCTTACGAAGTTTCTCAGAGAGAATGTGGATATTTTCGCTACAACTGCGGCGGAAATGCCAGGTATTGACGAATCAATAATTTGTCATAAACTAAATGTTGATCCATTTGTTAAGCCTGTAAAATAAAAGAAGTGGTCTTTTACTCCTTAAAGAAAAATGACAATAAAAAAAGAGATGGAGAAGTTGCTCGAAGTCGGGTTCATCTGAGAAGTCAGCTACCCGGAATGCCTAGCAAATAATGTGATGGTAAAAAAGAAAAGTGGAAAGATGAGGATCTGCGTAAATTTTACAGACCTGAAAAAAATCGAGCCCAAAGGATGATTACTCGCTGGCAAGAATTGATCAACTCGTAGACGTGACACTCAGAGATCAACTCACAAGCTTCATGAATGCTTATTCTGGATATAATCAGGTTAAAGTGTTATGATCTGATCAAGAAAATACATTTTTTATTACTGACTTTGGAATATTTTGCTATATTATGATGTCATTTGGCTTGAAAATGTAGGAGCAACGTATCAAAGGTTAGTCAATAAAGTTTTTAAAAAGAAAATTGGAAAAATGATGGAAGTCTACGTTGACGACATGTCCTGAAAGTAGAAAAAAGAGTAGACCACATTTGCAACATGAATGAAGCCTTCTCTGCCCTGAGAGAAAGCAACATGAAACTAAATCTAGAAAATTGTACTTTCAAAGTAGTAGCGGGGAGATTTTTAGGACATCTAGTAAATAGTAAGGGGATAGAAGTTAGCCCAGATCAAATAAGGGCAATCATGGATGTATGGTCACTGCAGTAAAAAAAAGAGATCCAAAGCTTAACGGGAAATGTGGCAGCATTGAACAGTTTCTTGTCCAAATCAACCGAAAAATACAGACCATTCTTTGCCAAACTAAGAAAGAATTCTGGGCAGTAGTGGGATGAAGAGGCACTGCGAAAATCAAAGAGTGCTTAGCTTCACCCCCACTGCTGTCTAAGCATGTACCAGGGGAAGAATAATCCTTTTACCTACTCGATTTGAAATCACCATCAGTGCGACATTGGTTAGAGAAGAAGGGGAATGTCAAAGACCAGTTTATTTTGTAAGTAAGAGTTTCACAGCTGTAGAAGTCAAATATGGGAAAATGGAAAAGTTGGTGCTTGCTTTAGTAGTTGCCGCAAGGAAACTCATGCATTATTTCCAGGCACATACAATAAAAGTGACAACGAAGTTTCCAATAAGGAATCTTCATCATTCCCTAGAGATAACCGAAAGACTTTCAAAGTGGGTGGTAGATTTGGGGGTATATGACATCCGATATATTCCACGCACTACAATAATGGTGCAAGTCTTGGCATATTTCATTGTTGAGTTCACTTACGAAGAAAATGATCATGATTCCGTAGTAGGGGAAACGAGAGAGGATGCCTGGACTTTATTTGTGGATAGAACCTCCAATTATCGAGGGTCTAGAGTGGGAGTGGTGGTCTATACACCATATGGAGAAACCTTTTATCAAGCTTTGTCATTCGATTTTCAAGCATCAAATAATGAAGCGGAATATGAGGCATTATTGGCTAGATTGCACCTCATGAATGAATTCAAGGTAATAAATATTAAAATATTATGTGACTCAATGTTAGTTGCTAACCAAATCTCAGGAAAGTACAACGCAAATGATGAGAGAATGGCAGAGTATTTGCAGAGTGCCAAGGAAATGCTACAATTGTTCAAAAGTTATGAGATTACGTTAGTTTCGTGGACAGAAAACTGAAGAGCGGATGCATTGGAAAATTTGGGGTCACTGGCTCAATTCCCTTTCAGAAGAATTATTTTCGTAGAATATTGAAGTGAGCCTAGTACAAGGACATTCGTGCATTCAAAAAGTCAAAGAGAGGGATGGTGAGTGTGATTGGTGGAAGAGCATCGTACAATACCTTCTCTACGAGGAGTTCCCGGCTAATAAACTGGAAGCCCAGAAGCTCCAGCAACGGAACACAAGGTATACCTTAATTGATGGGGACTATATAGGAGGTCATTCTTGGGACTATACCTCAAATGTCTTTCCTCAGCATAAGCCAAGTACGTGATGGTTGAAGTGCATGAAGGAATCTGAGGGAACCATTCAGGCAGGAGATCTTTGGCCAACAAGTTGTTAAACGAAGGATATTTTTGGCTAAAGATGAAAGAAGTAGCAAAGTATTTTGTGAATAAGTGTGACAAATGCAAATGTTATGCTCTTATTCCAAAGATGGATCCTGAAGAATTACAAACGCTGATGAGCCCATGGTTGTTCATGCAATGGATAATTGATGTAGTCGGACCACTACCAATGGCTCACGCTCAGAAGAGGTTCTTACTGGTTGTGACCGACTACTTTAAAAATTGGATAGACGCGTAAGCGTTAGTGAGAGTACGAGAAGAGGAGGTAAGACAATTCTTATGGAAAAGCATTATTTACAAGTACGGGATCCCCAAATGCTTATCTTGATAACGAGCTTCAGTTCACCGAAAGCAAATGAAAAGCTTTTATGATGGTCTTTGAATTAAAAATATACTGTCAACTCCTTACTACCCTAAAAAAAGTGGGCAAACATTGAGATTAAATAGAACAATCCTTGACAAGCTAAAGAAACGGTTGGAAGCTGCCAAAGGGAAGCAAGTTGAGGAGTTGCTGTCAGTTCTCTGGGCGTACCGGACAACTCCAGGAAAACCAACTAGAGAAACATAATCCGCCCTAGCATTTGGGGCAGAAGCTGTCATACCAGTTGAAATTGGGTGCTCCACAGTAAGATAAGGTATAACTGAAGTCACAAATACAGAATGGATGACAGAAAGCTTGAACTTGGATAGAAAAATGAAAATCCAATATGGTGAGAATGGGTAATTACACCCAAAAATGAAAAAAATTACTTCCATAAGAGAGTCAAGGGAGAACAATTTCAAATGGAGATCTTGTGCAAAAAAAGATTTTTCAATCAAACGAAGGCAAATTAGGGTCAAATTGGGAAGGACCTTTCATAGTCAAGGCAGTTGGAGGAAACAAATCTTACTACTTGATGACTAATGAGGGAAGTGACTGTCTAAGCCTTGGAATGCTTTACATTTAACCAAATATTATGTGTAATGCTTTTCTTTTATAGTGAAAATATTTATATCCATGGTTTTTCGTGTTAAGGGGTTTTCACGTAAAATTTTGATGTTCATTATTTCTTTCTTAGGAATTAAAGGAAACGGGTCTCTAAGCTTAAAAAAGGCATAAGTCCATGAAGATGGTTGTCTATGCACATCGTATTCTAAAGAAAAATAGGCCGCTGAGCTTAGAAAAAGCTTAAGTCCGGGGAGACATTCATCTTCTAAAGGAAAACGGGCCCCTGAGATCAAAAAGAGTTTAAGTCAATGAAGATCACTCATCTTCTAAATAAAAGCGGGCCCCTGAGCCAACAAAAAAGCTCAAGTCCGTGATGAATGATGTCTTTAGCATCATCTTCTAAAGGAAACCAAAAAGGAGAAAAGGAGAAACACGAAATATAGAAAGTGGAAAAGGGAAAAAGTAAAAAAGGAAATGAATTAATGAAAAACGCCAAAAGGAAAATAAGAAAGGAAGAAATGCGAAAGAAAAATTGGAAAGTAAGAAGTGAAGGAAGCTTCAAAGGAATCGTGGTGGGAGCAAGAGCGATGTTGACTTCCCTTCTTGTGTCGAGAAGTACTTTCCAATCCCGATCTTGTGCCCAGAGGTGGAAAGCGGGGGTGATCTTTCCCGCGGATTCTTTGCAATCCCTTCTAGTGGCTTTCTTCCCAACATTTAACTATGTAACAGTAGCAGAGTTTGTCTACCCCCAAACCTAACTTATATCACCTATTTAAAGCTTCAAAACAAAGAAGTATCCTATACGTGCTCGGTGTAAACTGGGAAGGGGCAAGACCTACCGCGTAAAAAAATCATTGGAAAAAAGGAGAAAATGGAAGCCTAAGGCCTAGAGCTATATATATGGGGGTATGGTGATTTGTAGGGTGGTCTGCAAATAATTCTGGTGGCCCTACTCTCTCCTAACGCGCAAGAAATGTCCAGGGGAAAGGCCTCTCGATAGCGAGTCATAAATTGTCTAAAATCATCGAAGGTGCTAACTAGAGGAACTGAAACTTTAAATCCAGTCATAACTCTACAAGGAGAACAGAAGCGGGAATTTGAAACTGGAAGGCACGCGCGACAAATGTTGAAAGCAAGAAGAGGAGGCAAGAGGGGACATTTTTAAAAAAATGTGATCGACGAAGAAACGAGACTGACTCATCACATCTAATGCGAATGGAAATGCGGCATGTGGAAAAGAAAGTTGTAAAATCTGACAAAATCAGGAGTCGTGTAGTGTGCCGCACAATCCCGAGAACGGGAAGGTGAATCGACTGAGGAGTTAAAAACGGCTACGATAATGAATACCTCAGAAGGCATGTTCTCACATTAAAAAAAGAAGGGGGAATAATGATGTGTGACAATGGCAATACATTTTGATATTGCATATTATTTTTCTATGTAATATTAAATGCAATAGGGGCAAATGAACAGGTGATAGAGGTGGCAAGTTATAAAAGGCCCCGCCCGTGTATGAACAGTACCGGGCTGGTGCAGGCCCACGGGCCAAGTGCGGGCCTGGTATTTGTGCCATATGGCCCCGACCGGCCTGACCCGTCTAACCCGTGGGCCTAAAGCGGCTCGGCCCGTGAGTATGCACTTTTTATCTTAACAAATATTTTTTTTTGTATATATTGAAGATTGAACCCTTGACCTCTTCTTTTGGCACCTTACCACTAGGCCAAGACTATATATGTGTAAGTATTGTTTGTGTTATATTTTTATTGTCTTTGAATACATTTTGTCAAATATTTTATTAAATATATTTTTGAGATAAATGTATTTAATTAAATAAATAGATAATATTTTTTGTTTAAATGAATATTTTATTCAATTAGCGAAAAATACACCAAGGGTCCAAGAGCATACTCTAACATCAATTAACAAGGGTATGATTATTTATAGACAAATTAAATAAAAATGTGAGTGAAAAAATTATACGAGGGTATGATTATTTATAGATAAATTGAATAAAAAAATTGAAACAAGCACCGACTTGCATTAAAGCAAGCAGTATCTGCTTGCTTTAATGCAAGTAGTCGTCTCTGCTTGCTTTAAAGCAAGGAGATTAACGACAATGTTTTTATCTCGACTCTCTACCTCTCTATTAACTCTCTGCTCTTAACGACTCTCTCTCAACTCTTACTCTCTGCTCTCTTCCTTTCTCTCTTAACTCTTACTCTCTGTCTTTTAAGAAATGGTAATTTACACATTTATTTAGTTAATTTTGTTTGTTAAATTCTTTAATTACAATGATATATAATCTCTTTTCTTTTTTATGTAGGAGTTCAAAACTCTCGTCTATAGTCAATCTCTATTACAATGATCTTCGTGTTGATAATTTTTTGTTTTATTTATTTTTTACATAATGGATCCTAGATATCTTGATTATGAAAATATTGATTTAAGTGAGGAACATGATTTTCATCCTAAGGAATCTAAACCTTTATCCACTGCATCAATTGCAACCTCTACCTCTAAATCTCAAAATAAAAGAGCTAATCAAAATTTACTATTAATGCTAATCAAAACTCTTTATTACATATGCGGTGTGTTTGTCATATACTTAACTTAGATGTTAAAGTTGGAATGGAACAAATATCACTATATTTGGAAGAAATATGTTATGCTATTTCATATATAATGAATTCAGATACTAGACAACAAGGATATTTAAAATCATGTAAAATTTTAGTTTAAAACCAAGAAAGCTACAGTTGGATGTAGAAACTAGGTGGAACTCTACATATTTTAGTTTATTGGAGTGTAATTTGTAATTATGTAAATGAAAAAAGGTAAAACTGTTGTAAAAAGTATTAGTTGTAAAATAGCTAATTATTTTCTTGAGTTTTTGGAACCTTTTTATGTTTCAAATAATATTTGTTCTGATATTTATTATGCAACTTCACATCTTGTTTGTAGACAGTTTTTAGAAATTACTAGCATTTTTGTACGTTATAAGACAAATGAATCTTTTCGACCTATTGTTGAAAAAATGGAAGAAAAAATTAAAAAGTATTGGCAGAATATTCCTAGGATTTTTGTTTTGCTACTGCTATGGATCCTATGATAACATTAATTGGAGTTGGAATTTTTATTAATTTAATTTCTGAGAATTAGGACTTTCCCCGTTGTAGATATTAAAGAACTAACATCAGAATTACATTCATTTTATTCAACATATGAATCAAAATATAAAAATGATGATTGTAATATTAATGATGGTAGTAGTTCATCTACACAAGTCGGTAGTTCTATGAATATTTTTCAACAAATAATGAAATTTAAAATGAAGAACATTATTTCCACTCCTCATAGATTAGAACTTTATTAATTTTTTTAAACATAATATGAAATTAAAGAAAATGATGAGTTATATATTTTACAATGGTGGAAAGTAAATTCAACAAGTTATCCGATTCTTTCTCTACAGTAGCATCAGAGTCTGCTTTTAGTGCAGGTGGGCGTGTAATTGAAGAAAAAAGAAGTAGATTAGCTCCTGATATTGTTGAAGCCTTCATATGTGTTAAAGATTGGAATGATGCCATCAAAAGAAGACGACAACGACTAGACGACATTATTCAAGATTTTCAAGATTTAGATATTAATGAAAATGAAGTATAGATGATTAAGATTTTTAAAGTCTTGTATGAGTTAGTTCTTATGACTAGTACTCTTTTTTCTTTTCTGGGTTTTCCCCAATAGAATTTTTTCCAGAAAATGTTTTAACGAGGCTAGCCCAAGGGGGTTAAATTTTGAGATTGTTGTAAGTGATTGATAAATAGGTAGGTGCCAACCTAGTTGGGATGTACCTAATTTATAGCGATGCAATTCTCAAATTCAATAAATAAAAAATAATAAATTTATGATACTTAGAGTCTCCATGATTATTATAACTTTTTATTTAAATGAATATTTTACTGAAATGTACTTAGTTTATAGTGATGCAACTATTTAATTCAATGAATAAAATAATTATTTTACTTAGCATGACAAGTTTTTCTATTGAGATTCTAAAGTAAAAAAAGAAAATAATTAAAAGAGAAGTAACATGACTAACATATAACTTAGTGGTAATCCCTACACTTCATATATTCCTCACCAAGGTTCAACTCTCCCCTTCTATATTTTTTAGAATTAAATCACATTAAAGGGTGGGGGAACAGGCCGGCCCGATTATTTAACCGGGACCGGCCAGCGACTTCACGGGCAGTTCAACGGTTCATTCTGGGCCGCCCTAAAATTCTAGCGGCCCGGCCCAAAACTGCTCCGTGAACTACCTGGAAAGGCCCGAGCCTGACTCGTGAACCGGCCAGGCCGAGCATTACCGGGCCAGGCAGGCCCGGTTGCCACGCCTAATAGGTAAAAATCCTTTGTGGAGCCACGCAAGCGGGACAAGACCAATAAGAAAGGGTTGTGCGGATTGCCAACATAGCGAAACGGGAAAAGCTAATCTAAACCGTCAATCTTGTCGGTTCCCATCTGACGGTTCAGCTTGATCAGTTGTTAATATAGATAAGCTATATCAATTAGTTGTTAGTATAGATTAATTAAATATGATATGATAAGCTCTATCTTGGAAGAATATCTCGCTTATTCTATGTATTTTAAGGGATATAGTTGAACTTTGTAACTGATTGAGATCCTATAAATAGATGTCAATTGTAAACTCAAGCATTCAATAGAAACCGAGCAATTTTTGAATATTCTCTAGAATTCCCTCTCTCACTTTTTATTATTCAGTTTATCATTCACGTGTAAGGAATTTTTCCTTTACATAAAGCTTAACTATGTTTGATAGAGATCATATGGAATCTTATATTTCAAAATAAATAGTTGTTTGGTAGTGATCATATTTAATCTTTTGGAGTACCAACTTATTGTTTATCTTATTTTAACTTTTTTAAGAAGTCAATTTCAAATCAGGAATCACACCTGTTATGCTTCCTTATAAATGAACATCATGTATCAAGAGAAAACCATTCTATTCCTAAAGAAAACTAGTAGTGATCATGTATGGGAGAATACCTCAATATTTTGGTTTTTGGTGTACTGAAAATTGATACCCAAATGGATTTTGACATAGACAGAACTTTGAAGAAAGATACAGTAGATTGAAGAAGAAGAGAGAAAAAGAAGCAAGAAGAAGAAGAAGAAGACTATATTTGATTAGCTCAATAACAAAACCTAAAGAACCAAAGTATATACAAGCTAACTAAACCTCTAACAGCTAGTTAGAAAGAAAAGATAGAAATACCCTTCAACAATTAAACTATCCGAGAGTCAAGGATAAGTTTGTCTCTTAAGAATTGAAATTGAGAAATAGGGAGAGGTTTAGTGAATAAGTCTGTAAATTGTAATGGAGAAGGAATATACTTAACTACCAAGTCCTTCTTTATGACTTTTTCTCTAACAAAATGATAATCTATTTCTACATGTTTGGTTCTAGCATGAAGAATGGGGTTCAAAGCCAATGAATCGTTGGAGCTTGGGATTGATATAGGTGGAGATCTTTAAGAATTAGCCTGATCCAGCTTAGGTCTACAACAGTGTTGGCCAAAGATTTATACTCTACCTCTGTAGAAGATCGAACCACTGTAGCCTGCTTCTTGGCACTCCAAGAAATTAGGTTAGATTGAAGAAACACGATAAAGGCAGAAGTAGAACGCCTATCACTGGGTTTGCCATCCTAATTTGCATCACTAAAGGCATGTAGATATAGATTTCCAGGTTTATTAGAAGACCATGATTCAAGGTGCCACTAATATATCATAAAATTCGTTTAACAACAGTAAAATGAGCAATAGTAGGAGAATGCATGAATTGACAAACATGGTTCACAACAAAACTTATATCAGGTCTAGTAAAAGTTAAATATTGAAGAGAACCAACTATGCTTCTATAGAGAGTGACATCAGTAAAGGGAGAACTAACATGACTGTATAAAGGGGATTTTGTAGAACAAGGAGACTGACATGGCTTAACAGTACTCATGCCTGCTTTATTAAGAAAGTCCGTAGCATATTTTTGTTGATTAATAAAAATTCTAGTAGAAGTTCTAGATATTTCAAGGCCTAAGAAATAGTGCAGATCCCCTAAATCGGTCATATCAAAAAAAATTTTAACGAACTAACAATCATGTCAATCATAACAGAGTCAGTCCCGCTAATGATAATATCATTAACATACAATAAAATGTAAATGATGAAGGCAAAAGATGCATAAATGAAGAGGGAAGTGTCAGCCTAAGAAACAACAAAATCAAGGGAAAACAAATGAGAAGTAAAACAGCCAAACCAGGCTCTTGGCGGCTGTTTAAGACCATATAGCAATTTGTTTAATTTGCAAACATAATCAGGATGTTCCTTATCTATAAATCCCTGTGGTTGGCACATATAAACTTCTTCACACAAAGAACCATGCAAAAAGGCATTCTTAACATCAAGTTGTCGTAATGGACAGTTATAAGTTGTACCAAAAGAGAGTAAATGAGAACAATTGGTTTCTTGATTATGGGGCTAAAAGTTTCCCCACAATCTGGGCCAGCTTGTTGATGATAGGCTTTGGCTACCAATGTGTCTTTATACCGAGCTATAGAGCCATCTGAGTTATACTTTAGTTTGTAAACTCATTTGCACCCCCATAAGATTTTAGTGAAGAGGCAAAGTCACCAAGGTCCAAGTATTTTGACTAATCAAGGCTCTATATTCATCATTCATGGCCTGAGTCCATCCTGGACTCTTGGTAGCAGTAGTAAAAGAAGTGGGTTCAGTGTGTGAAGATGGAAGTAAAGGTCCAGACACAACAAAAACTTTATTTTTATGGATACCAGATTTGGATTTGATTTGCATAGGGCGTGTAGACTGTGATATGTGTCAAGTGACAGCATCAACCCGAAGAGAATGTGGTGGACAAGATACAATCAATATTAGAAGTAAAAGATAAATCATGAATACTAGAAACATGCTTGGTAGGAGAAGTATTAAAATGTGGAGAAACAAAGTGAGACATGCTAGTAGATAAATCAATACGTGAGGGAGAAGCAGTATAAGTAGTATCAATAGAAGAATGATGGTTAGTAGTAGAAAGAGTAGCATATATAGGTGCAGAACTAACATTGGTTAAAATAGAAACAAATTTACCTTGTGCAGAAACAGAATTGAAAGAAGGTCTAGAAGCAGTAGGAATATCAAATATAGAAGCAATGTTACCATTAGTAAAATAGAAAGAAGGTAAAGAGGCATAAGGAACAATCCCAATCCTATTTGTTAACAAATGATTATGTAAGAAAGGAAGAGAATATTAGTACCTGAAAGGAGACAAGTAAGATGATTGAGGAGTCATAAGATGCACAAAAGAGTTATAAGCAATAAAGGGAAAACATTGTTCATAAAAAATAACATGTCGAGAAACATAAAACTTTTGAGAGGTCAAGTCATAGCAAATGTAACCCTTTTGATTCAAAGCATAACCCAAAAACACACATTGAACAGATTTAGTGTTAAATTTATTTTTCATATACGGTTTTAGGTTAGGATAGCAAGCACACCCAAATATTTTAAAGGAATCATATTGAGGAAGTTTACCAAACAATTTTTGAAACGGAGACATGTTATGAAGAGAAGAACTAGGCATTCTATTAATAAAAAAGCAGAGACAACAAAGGCATAAGTCCAAAAAGATTGAGGAACAGAGGCATAACGCAAAATGGTTAAATATGTCTCAACTAAGTGTTGATGCTTACGTTCAACAACTCCCTTCTGTGGAGGAGTGTAAGGACATGTAGTTTGATGTTGAATATCATGTTCATTCAAAAAGGACTTAAAAGAAAGATTAATGTATTCGCCTCCACCATCAGATTGTAAAGCACTTAATCTTTGTACCAAACATATTTTGACAATAGGCTTAAAACGCCTAAATACATCAAAGACATCTGATTTTTGAACAATAGGAAAGAACTAGGTAAATAGAGACATGTCATCAATAAAAATAACATAATACTAGTGACCAAGCAAGAAAATAGTTGGGGAAGGGCCCCAAACATCAGTATGAACAATTTCCAAAGGAAAAGAGGACAAAGAATCAAAAAGAGAAAAAGGTAATCTTGTCATTTTATTCGAAACACAACTGACACAAAGAGAATTATCAGAAACTAAAAAATTACAAGCAAGATGACCTATGCTTAATATTTGTTTAACAACATTAGAAGATGGGTGACCTAACCTAAAATTCCAACACAATAAGAGGTCTTAGTACCAAGATCTACAACATATTTCTTAGGGAATTTAACAGGAATATGATATAGAACATTCGTACAATGGCCTTTATGCAGAATTGAGCCGGTTGCTTTGTCTTGAATAAAGAAAGAGTGAGCATCAAAGGTAAACCTATAATTATTATCTAGGCAAATCTTACACAAAAAGTAAGTTTGAAGATAAGTCAGGAATACAATACAAGTTAGACAGAGGAAAAATATAAGAAGGAGTTTGAATCATACCAAACCCAGTGTGAGAAATTGATAAAGATTGTCCATTGCCAATTGATATCCCTTCTGCACCACTATATTCAATCCTCGACAAACTCTCACTGCCATGAATGCTATGACACAACCTTCTAGTCCCAACACAGGTATGGCTTTCACACACCGAGTGTAATACTCACTTAACTCCTGATCCTACCAATCTCTTCAGGCGATGGTAACAATCGACAGCACTGTTTACCATACGAAGACAAATTTTTCATTGAACTTTAGAATTCTGATTGTTGGTGTAAGGCTCTAAATTCTTGAAATTTGGAGGAAGTTGTGGCAGGGTGCCAAGAACAGAGGGTTGGGAAGAAAAATTCTATCGTTGACGGGAGACCGTTGATCGTGTATATCAGAATATCTTCATCGTTAACGGTAATGGAGACGACCGAAAGTTTGTCTTTGACCTCCTTTATGCGTTGAATGTAAGAATCAATATACTCATTTGGCTTCTTTGAAATTGATTGTTGGTCAGATTTTAATTGAACGATGTTGGTTCGTGAGAGAGAGGAGAAGCGACGTTGGATGGATTCTCATACCTCCTTTGAGGTTCTACAGCCGACGATAAAGGACAAGGCAGTAGGAGAAATAGTTGCGTTTATCAAGGTCATGGGGGCTTGATCTTGAGCAACCCATCGAGGGAATCTTGGATCCTCAATCTGAACACCATTTTCATTTGTCACGAATTGAGATGGACACGACACAGAACCATCAACATACCCAAAAATCATATAGGCTTTAAGAATTGCAGAATTTTGAAACTTCCAAAGTATGAAATTTGAAGAATCAAGTTGTATGAAAATAAGGTTACAAATGTTGGAGAGAAGGAAGATTGGGGAATGAGGACTCGAGTTTGAGAGGGACATGGTTGAAGTTGCAGTCAAGATTGAATCTTGAGAGGAGGAGGGATAAGGGAGGGTTCGGCTCTGAGTTTCAATTTGGGATTTTTTTTTCAACTTGAACCTGAGATTCAATTTCTTTGTGAATAACAGTAGAAGAATTTTCTGGGTTTCAACCATGGATCACGACGTTGGTCTGAGATAGCTCTGATACCATTAAGAAAGATACAATAGATTGAAGAAGAGGAGAGAAACAAAAGCAAGAACAAGAAGAAGACCACATTTGATTAGCTCAATAATAAAACCTAAAGAACCAAAGTATATACAAGCTAACTAAACCCTAACAACTAGTTAGAATGAAAAGACATAAATACCCTTCAGCAAACGTAGCCTAGTGATAGCTTATTTCATGTTCAAACATCAACTCTCTAATATTGGGCCCGTCAGACCTTAGCTAGACGATCATGAAACACTATGTGTGTTACATCATGGTTGCGTCATATCATAATCGATGTGATGGAGCTTTAGACTTATCTATCTGAGTTCCATGTCACATGGAAAGACTTATCCTTGAACCTCGACCAAACACTACATAGAGTCTTCGTTAGGGTTACTCTTGCGTATGAAGCTCACTTAGAGTTCTATGCAGATTTTGACTCTATTACTCTAAAAATATATAACGGATGATTAACTCATAGTCTCTCAGTAAAATAAGAATTAAATAATCACAGAGCATTTGGAGAGAATTTTACTCTATTAAAAAAATTCCCAGTTCCATTGTAAATAGTTACTCCTAAATTCATTACCATGATTAATTCTAGACTTCCAGAAGCTCTCTCAAGTCTTTGACTTGATCATCGAATTTAATTAACTAAACAACACCACACTGTGATAATAGTAATGTATATTTGTTGCATCTACGTTCCTTTTAACACAGTAAAGGTTGCTTGGAATCATGTGTGATAGATTATTAGTGAGAATTTGATTTTTTCTGGTGACTAATTATCAGCTCATTTGGTTTCTCTCTACTAGAATGTAATATTTGAAAACAGATGTAATTGGTTATTTTAAAATATCTGACAACTTTTTATAATAAATTTCTAAAAATAAAAGAGATAAAAATAATGCATTTTTTTCACATACGGGTCTGTTGGTGTCAATGGCAGAGCTAAAAACTTCTATGAGTTGAATCATTTTCTTTTATATGGTGAGAGCGAGAGAGATAAAGGCTAGTGGTGACATTTTCATCCACAAATGATTTATAAGATAAGATTTGTATTCACACTTGTAAATTAACAACCGATATCTTTTCACAATCAACATGAGATCATCTCAATGATTTTTCATTACATATCAAGTATTGGATCAGATAATTTTATAGTCGTTATCTATATTAACTTAAAACTTGTTGACTAACATAACTTTGATATAAATTTTAGACGATATTGAATTTCTTAATCCTAAAAATTAATTTATGGAATAAGTGTCTCTCTCACGTTGATATAGAAATCATCAAACATCTTTCATAACTGGCGTGAGATCACATGAATTGACTTGATAATTTCAGTAATTTTAAAACTAAATATGGTTAATGATTTAAAAACAAGTTAAACAAAAAAAAAATTTGTTATTTTTCAAAAGGACTATTAAGATTAGAAAATGAGCGTTTTGGTAAAACTTGTTTGTGAGTAATTTGCTCATTGAAAAACACAATTAACTAAAAATACGAAATATCTTTAAACATCCTCAAACATTTCAAGTCTCTGTGTGGCAGATGATGACGCCATGTTCTTCAAATCTAAACCGTTGTATACAACGGGAAAGATCCAGCCGTTGAAGAAAAGTGAGGATCTTGGAATCAGTAAATAGTACAGATACTGCCTTTTGCCTTAATTCATGAAACATATTAATTGCTATTTACAGGCCTAACCCTACTTACCACAGCCCTATTTCACAATTTCATTTAATTAAAATTTAAATATATATTTAATAGTAATTAAGTCTTACAGAGTCCCATAGTCCTAGGCCACGTAAGGCTATTTCTCACTCGGCACAAGTTACGCTGAACCTTCATCTCACGTGACCAAAGGCTGATTTAAATTTATTTAATGCATATATCTAATTATTACGTAATACATTAGCAAACTACTATAATAATCATGACCATTTTCGGTCCATGGGGAATTTGAAATAAAATGAAATTGATTTATGTTAAATGGTTAAATATAAAATAACTCTTGCACTTTTGGTTTTTGCAATATTGCTTGTTTATTTTCAAAAACATTTTATATAAAGTCAATTGAAAATCAAAATATGTGTAAATAATGTGCATAAACAAGTTAAAGTGCATAATTATATATGGAAACTTAATTGGACAATAAATAATGGAAACTAAAATATGATCATTATTATAAAACAATTACATTAGCAGCACTTGTACAATGTCGTTCAAAAGACGCGCCACTGTCGGGAAAAAGATTCGCATTTTCAATGTCCTTCACCAACCACTCTCCCGTTTCCACGTCAGTCCAGAGTTTTTTTTTACCATCGATATAGAGTTCTAAAATTAAATAAGGTATTAATTAGTTTTTTTTTATTATTTGGTTCACAACTCAATCTTAGTTGATTTTTTTATCAAAATTAAATTATAAATTTTAAAAAGATATAATTTAAATTCACGATCTTTGATCTTTAAAATATGAATGTGAGATTTAATCAACTGTATCAACTCAACTTATACAATTATAATTGATAACTTTAGAAAAAAAATCAGTCAATAACAAACATATATTTTTAACTCATAATAAACACTTTTTTGGGTTAAAAAAACACTTATTTATCCTATACTATATATAAAAAATAAGCTACAATAAATGAGTTCATTGAGAAATCTAGATCGAGATGTTAATGAAAACTATTGAGTCACATGAGAAACATTTTATAGTTGATAATCGTTTTTCACTAAAAGTGTAGATAAAAAAAAATGTTCTAGATCATGATGCACCATACAGTACAAAATGAAAGAGATATATTAGTGATAAATGAGAAAGTTCATCTAAAAAAAGGGGGTAAGTGATGAGAATTGTCTTTTTAAAACCGAATCTAAAAAAATAATTAGAAGAACGATCAAATGAAATGAGATCAAATTAAACTGTTGGGATGCAATGTTTTCTATCCCAGATGCAATTACACGTGCGTTAATGATAAGATGACTAAACATCACAGCTATACTCATCGGGTGTGTTTGTGTACATGGTTTGGACAAACTTGTCTTATCAATTATTTACATATGATGTTAAACAAGTTAAAGTATGTTTTATGTGGAAAACATATCATCTTCAGTGAATCTTAACTCTTAGGTTAAATTTGAACAATTCAAATATGTTAAATAAGAAGAGTGAGAAAAACAGAGCTAATATAATGTTTTCCTAAAGGATTATCTGATTGGTTAATTTTTGAACTAATTTTTTCATATTCAAAAGGATTCTCTAAACGAAAAACAAAGCAATTTCCAATTCGTACAAATAATATTATTTATCCAATATGAATTTGTTGGAAAAAAAATCAATATTAAATTTCAAACACAGCAAATTAGTTAACAACTACTTGATTATGTCTCTTGAAATCTTAACTATTGGTCTATTATCAAGTCGGCCGTCATTTAAAAAATTATTCTCTATGCTAAAGTCTTCCTCTAATCTCTCTTACCCATACAATTTAAGTTATCATCGTTATCATAACAATAATATAAGTAAAGACAACTAAATACCAGTCCATTGTTTTATAATACACTCTTGAAGATATTCAACTACGTATTAATCCTTTTATTTTTTTCACATTATCTATAGTTGTAAAGGAAAAATTTCACCATCTTTGAGAATTGGTCATGAATTTCTTATATCATAATATGAAAATCAAGAGAATAATTTAGAGAGACAGAGAAAAAATAATGACACCATGATTTACGTGGAAAATCCTTAAAGGGAAGAAAAACCACGTGGAGATTTTGATAGTATTTCATTATGGAGAAAAAGTTTACAAGATTAATGAGTGTTAACAGTTGGTGTCCTCCGTTTGGAGTTGTATCTTGGCTCTATTTACAGGCCTTCAATCAGTTACATAGAATTTGATACAGCTTATCTAATTCTGTTTGAAAATAGGATCAACAGAATATTCTCTGAGATCTAGCTTATCAACAATAACAACCAAGTGAATCTAGACCGTCTGATCAATCCAATGTTCTTGATTAACTTCTCTTTGGATTGCCGCATCAGCAATCCATGTACTTTTATCTGATTTGTCTGTTCTCGCTCTATCTTCTCTTCAATGGAGTCTTCGATCTAGATCTTGTCACGTAACATGTGATATTATTCATGTTCATTTGCTCTCATTACACTTGATGAAGTCTTTCTTCATTCAGGTGTAATGATTTGATTCATTGGTCCTTTACATTAGATTCATTCAGACCTGCAATAATAATGATCTGCAAAAGTTATCAACATTATAGATAGTTGCTTTACCGACTGACATGCGTTTGAGGGTTGCATGTGCTTTCTTTTATTCTCATAATGGTCTGTTCCAACATTTTTAATTCTCGTTCTTGCTAAGAATATGACTTGGCTCTCTAATTTCCATTTTTGTTAAAAGCCTGATCTGGCGCTTCAGTCTTTGCTCCCGATAAAAATCTGATCTAGTGCTCGGTTTCCATCTTCGCTATGAGGTCTGATCTAGCGCTCGATTTCCATCTTCCCCAGGAGTTCTGACCTGGCGCTTGATTTTCATCTTTCCCAAAAGGTCTGGTCTGGTTCCTGATTCCCTTCTCGCCAGGGGTCTGGTCTGGAGCTCGAATCCGTTAGATTTTTTTCTCGATAAGGGGTCTGGTCTGGAGCTTCGAATTCTATTTTTGCTACAAGATCTGATCAGGAGCTTGGTTTCCATATTCGCTAAAGGTCTGATCTAGCGCTCGGTTTCGTTCTCACTAGGGGGTCTGCTTCGACGATTCGGATTATGTTCTGACGTCTTGACTCTCCCTAGTCATTTCTTTCATCGCTTCCCATCCTTGTGCTCAGGTTTAATAGTCGTTATTTACCTCTTTGTTAGAACACGCAAAACAAATTTTCCAAGTAGTTATTTAACATATCATTGTTAACCTTCTCATTGAGGACGCAACTGCCAACCCTTCTGTTGAAGATGTTACCGCTGGTGCAACCATATTCTCTTGTATCTTTTTATAATTTTTCCTTTCTTCCAGACAGCAAATTTTCTTTTTCCTTTATTTGTAGTTCTTTTTCCGTTGTCACTTTTTTCCATTCACAGAGACTAGTTTGTTTGAATATGACTTCTAGTATTCTTTTGAGAACAGCTACTGATTGTGGAGTACCTCCAGTTTCATTTTCCTACAAGCTCATTGATAGAGTTTTCTCGTTTTCTTTAATACGAGCTCATTGATAGAGTTTATCCTGTTTCTTCATTTTTCTTTTCCTTCTCTCATACGTTAAGATCTGTGATAAGAATTTTGTACAAGAATAATAACATAATAATTTATTGAAATGAGTAAGGAATGAGAGTATCATTTCATAATTTCATTGCAGGAGTTTGAGTTTGATGTCTCACTTCCATTGATTGAATTTCTCCCGTTTCCTTGTTTTTCTTTTTCCTTCACTTGTTTTGTATTTTTCATTTGTACTTCAGCTTCAATCAATGTAAATACTTTGTTTATGCATTATGAACTGTCTCTCTCAAGGACTTACGCCCTTAGTTCCTTTTGAGAGTAGGACTTATGAACTGTCCCTCCTAAGTACTTACGCCCTTAGTTCCTTCTGAGAGTCGGACTTACGAATTGCTCCTCCCAAAGACTTATGTCCTTAGTTTCTTCTGAGAGTAGAACTTACGAATCGCCCCTCCTAGAGACTTTACGCCCTTATTCCCGTTGTTGTTGAAGGAAAGAGAAACTTGGCGCCAAGTATTTATTTTTGTAAGCAGTCTGCACATTATCATGTCATCAGTTTTGATTGAAAGTTCCAAATTGAATTCCATGAAATTCTCCAAGAAGTTGATTTTCATATGTATCCGATGATATATAATTCGCTATGTAATTGGATCCCACTCGATACAGTTTAATTAACGAATTTGACCGTTCCGCGTAATAAGCTTTCCCGAACAGTCTTCATGAAAATTTTCATAACTTTTGTTCGGGAGGTCCGAATCAAGTTTTGTAAAATTTGTGACTTTTGATTGAAATCTCCAAATTGAATTCCGTAAAATTTTTTAATAAGTATACTTTTGTATCTTTCCGATGATGTAAGGTTCACCGTGTGTTTGGCTTCTAGAAAACACAGTTTAATTTCTGAATTTGACCGTTCTGCATATTCTACTTTCTTGAACAACCTTCACAAAAATTGTCATAACTATTACTCGAGAGCTACAAATTGAGTTTTTCCTGAATAGCACCAACGAGAAATTCTTCACAAAGTAGATTTCCATATCTTTCCATTGTTATAAGATTCGTCATGTAGTTGGCCCCTAATAAATGTTGTTTAATTTCCGAATTCAAGGTTATGCATAATCTGTTTTTCTGAGCAGCCTCCACGAGAATTGTCATAATATTTTCTCAAGAACTTCAAATCAAGTTTTGTAAAATTCTTCAAGACGTAGACATCTATATCTTTCTAACAATATATTATTTTCTACATAATACTATATAAATTGACAGTCTAAAAATTAAACTTGAAAAGTGTTTATAGGTTTATTTTCCTGAATGACACCAACAAAAATTACCATCGCTTTTGATCAGGAGCTTCAAATTGATTTCCGTATAATTCTTCATGAGGTAGATTTTCGTATCTTTCCATTGATATAAGATTTTCTATTAATTAACTTCTAATAAATTTAGTTTAATTTCTGAATTGACTATTCCGCATATTCTTCTTTCTCTAACAGTCTTCACAAAAATCATCATAACTTTTTGTTTGCGCTCCAAAATCAATTTCGTGAAATTTTCCAGGAAGTAGACTTCTATATCTTCATAATAGTCTATGATTCTCCATGTGGTTAGCTCCCAATTGACACAGTATAATTTCTGAAATTTACTATTCTGCGTAATCTTTGTTTCTGAACAGCTTGTATGAAAACTGCCATAACTTTTGCCTTAAAGTTCCAAATTGAGTTCCGTAAAATTTCTCAAGAAGCTAATTTCTGTATCTTTCAAATGATGTATGATTTGCAGTACAGTTCTCTTTCGTTCTCTTAAGTTTAAACACCGAATCTGGTTTGATATGTAATGGTTTCCATGTAAAAGATCACTCTGGTAAGATGATCGAGCGTTAAGTTGGTCGAGTTAAGTATGCTATTTTTAGTGTCTCGAGTTAAATTCATGATCTAAAAAAAAAGATATTTCGGTTTGATAATATTCAATAACTCAAATCAATTTAGACGTGACATAATAAATTATTTCCACGATGCTCGATTATGAGATAGTGTCATGCTAATGTTTATTTGGTCGAGCTATAAATGTGATTTACACTAACACATGTTGAGCATGATCATATGCACTTAAATTTTTGAGATTATGCATCAAATAATAAATTCACATTTTTAATAAATAAAATGATATATTTAAGAGAAGCAAAGTAAATAAAAAGTGAACACTTAGCTTTGAGTTTAATGTGTTTTTGTAAATGTCATTTTCAAGTTTTGAATATCGTTGCCTGCTCCTCGTCCATCATTTTATTTTCACTTTCCCTTATGCCCCTTCATTCTTGGTTTCGGTTTGTGAGATTTACACTTTTGAAACTTTCTGTCTGAGACTTCTATTTTCTGTTTATATTGTTTGTTCATCCATTACTTTCATTTTTCACTTCTAGTTTTGTTACCATGCCGCTTCCGTTTTGGCTTCCGTTACACTTCCGTTTCTAGCGTCATACCCATTACCGTTTAAATTCCCGTTGCCATAACTTTTCAATTGTTGTTGCCATAAATTTTCCGTTGCCGTTGCCACAATGTTTCTCGTTCTCAACGTTTTTCGTTCTGAAGTTGCGGCTTTCTTGACTGAAATGAACATGATTTTCTTTGGTCTTCTTTTCTCTGGAATTTCTGCCTTGAAATTCTTTTCATATCCATTTTTTCTTTTCTAATGAATTTATCTTCTGAAATTCTTTTTCTTTTCTGAAGCGTTGAAGATTTTCTATTCTAAATTTTTTACTTCTACTTTTCTGTTCTGAAACTCTGGCTTTAGCTTTTTTGTTCTGAAGCTCTAACTTCAACTTTTTTGATCTGATTTTTCTAAGCTGATATGATATGAGCTTGATGAGTTCTTCTGTTCCGCGCTTTCTGAGCTCTTCTGTTCTGAATTTTATGAACTCTTCTGGTCTGAGATTTATGAGCTTGTCTTGTCTGAGCTCTCTGGGCTCTTCTGGTCTGAGCTCTCTGGGCTCTTCTGATCTGAGATTTTAGAGCTCTTCTGGTCTGAGCTTTTAGAGCTTTTCTGATCTGAGCTTTCAGAGCTTTTTTGATATGAGAATTCTGGGCTTTTCTGTTCTGAACTCTCTAAGCTTTTTCTGATATGAGTTTTCTAAGATCTTCTGATTTGTGCTCTCTGAGCTTTTCTAGTATGAGCTTTCTGAGTCTTTCTGATTTGAGCTCTCTAGCTATTCTGATATGAGTTTTCTGAGATCTTCTGATCTGAGCTCTCTGAGCTTTTCTAGGATGAGCTTTCTGAGTTTTTCTGATCTGTGCTTTCTGAGCCCAACTTTTAATATCTGCTCTGATTTTTTTTTCTTGCTTGAAGCTTCCTCGATAGTGACGTTTCCATGGTGGCGATGCTGCCCCTCGCAGTTGGTGATGACGGCAGCGACCATTACCATAATTTTCCAGATTCGATTCCATGAATGGAGTTGATAACTTTTTTTTATAAATAATAATTGTACAAAAGAAGTATTATAAACGAATATGAACGATTTTACTGCTCTTCGCTCCATTTTTGGTTTTGTAGTCATTTTCATTTTTGCTTCTATTTTGAGTTTCTATATTGCTGGTTTTTTCGTTCCTGCTTTCGGTTCGGCTTCTGTTTCCATTTTTTCTTTCGTTTCCACTTCTGCTCAGTTGTTGAGAGGGCGTTTGATTTAATTTTGAGCGTTTTGGGAAGAGATTTCTTGAGTTTTTCTCTTGCTTTCAATGAAAGCGTCAAATGTAAAGGAAAAAACCCACCGTCTTTGAGAATCGGTCGTGAATTTCTTACATCATAATATGAAGATCAAGAGAATAATTTAGAGAGAGAGAAAATAATGGCATCATTATTAACGTGAAAAACTCTTAAAGGGAAGAAAAACCACATGAAGATTTTGATAGTATTTCATTATGGATAAATGGTTTACAAGGCTAATGAGTGTTGAGAGTTGTTGTCTTCCATTTGGAGTTGTATCTTGCCTCTGTTTATAGACCTTCAATCGGTTACATAGATTCTGATACAACTTATCTAATTCTATCTGAAAATAGGATCAACGGAATATTCTCTGAAATCTAGCTTATCAACAATAACAATCAAGTAAATCTAGGTCGTCTGATCAATCCAATAGTCTTGATTAGCTTATCTTTGGATTGCCACATCAATAATCCATGTACTTTCGTCTGATTAGTCGGCTCTCGCTCTATCTTCTCTTCGATGGAGTTTTCGATCTAAATCTTATCACGTGTCATGTAAAATTATTTCTATTTAATTGTACTCACTGATGATGCAGAGAAACCAGTTTTAATATTTTTATCGTGATATTGATTTTTTATGACCATTAATTCTAAACACAATTTATGAATCACTTGAATATAGAGTAAAATCACCGACCCTATATTTTACTGTCTCAAGTGGGATTTGAAGTATGTGTATTTTTTTTCAAAGTCGATAATTTTCTAATTAAAATAGCAGATTTTTTGTAAAATGACAAACATTTTACAGTCGTCTAAGTACTGAATTCACAAAAAGGTGTGAGAGAGTGTGATTGCGTAATAATTAAATTTTATGTTGTTTTTGTAGCTAGCCAAGAACAGATAGGAAACAAAGTATTGAAGTATTTTGGCGAAAACAAAAAAAAAAAAGAGGAAAAAAACAATGCACAAAATATTACTCAATTTTTTGTTTGATTCTTTTAGGTTTAATTTTCCTGATGAATTTCTTAAATAATTAATAACTGCAATGGACCCATTTTTAAGCTCAACCTTTGTTGGAACCATTTGTGTTGGATAACGTGAGCACTTATAAGTAATATCCAAGTTTGTTTCATTGTCTAGTCATCAACGCATAAAAAAAATCAAAATTTGAAGCTACTATATGTGTCATTTATAACATTTTAAATCATTCAAGGACTTAAAAAATAAATTAATCAAAGACAAATTCAAAATTGAAATAAATTTGGAGGATTGGCAACGAAATTTGACGACAAATAAAAAAGAAAGAGTAAGATTTTGATACAGCTACAATACTGATATCGAGAGTGTTAATACTCAATTTTGATAGAATATTCATTCTCTCATTATTAAAATGCTCTATTTCAAGTTTTATATTCTTCTCGATGAGAACTCTGTATAAGTAATTTAACGAAACTTACAGACTTTGAAAAATGAGCGAGAAAACTATATATTTTGAGGAAGTAACTTAAAAAATCTTTCACAACTCATGCAATACTTTGGTAGTGCATTATAGTGATTTAAGTTCTGGAGGTTTTTCGATAAAGATCCAACCGACAAGTGGGACTTGTCAAGAAGTTCTTTGTTTGATTTGTAATTTCAAAAAAGTAAAACAACGATAAGATGATTGTTCTGCCAAAATTGAGCATCCACGATACTTCTGTCATTGAGTCAAATCAAACCATAACTATGTTAAAAAGTTTAAAAATAAAAGTTTCGATTCTGTTTAGAATTTATCGAATTTCAAACTGAACGGAATGGAACAAAAACTTAAGTCTTGAGTATATTTTTATTTTTTATTGTATAATTTTGAACTAAACTAAACTGAAAGATTTAATTTTCTATTGTATTTTTAGTTTTAATGATTGTACTCATTAGTTTTCATGTTATAATTTTATTTAAGAGACCACTAATTATGTTAATAATTTGAAATTTTATGTTGAATTAAAAAAAATTAGTCTAACTAAAACTTTCAATTAGATTAAATCTTTAATAAAAGAAAAAAAACTGATCGGAACCTAAACAGTAAACAGGCCAATCAGCTCATAAATAATATAGATTTTGTGAAAATGAGAGAGTGAGTAGACAGGACAGCTAAGGTACCAAAATGGTGACAAGACTCTCGGAAGTGAGCTGTTTGGGCCTTGCCTTGTTCGCAGGTGTTCACATACGACATCCCATGTGTTGTCAACTTTGATTCTCTCTCCTTCCCTATTGAACGTGTTATTTGTCTCTCGTTATCTCGTTTTGCATTGGTTCGTGATTCTCACAGTTCTCACAACGAGTGGTATAACCACAATGTTTCCTATGCTGACCTTTAAAATGACAAACTACAAACAAATATTTGGTTTTACTTTCAACAAAAATTATTACTTAATTACTTAATGATTCAAAGTCAAATATTGTAACGAGAGAATAAATGAGAGATTTTTTCAATGACTACATAAGTTGAAATAAATAATTAAAATTGTATAAACATATTAAAAAGAATGAATAAAAACTATTCATATTCAGTCGCATGAAGTTGAAATTCTTTTAAAAATTAATGATTAATCAATAAATGGAATAAAAACAAAACAATGAATTCAAAGTAAGTATGGTATCAAGAGAAACTATTAGCACATGTAATGTTAGAATATGTAGATTGGCAGAAAAATATCTTAGTAAGAAAAGACAAGCAATGATTTAATATTGATTAATCATTGGAAAATGATAAAAATATTATTAATTAATTATTGTACAAGGAAAAAAAGAGAACTAAAACTATTTTCCAACTTCCATTGATTATTGGGGTTTGCCCCAATTATTCCTATGTCCCACAGGTCCACTCCTGTTTGCCATCCCCACTGTCTACGTTGAGCATATTGTGTATTGGAGAAAATTACCATAAAATTTGAAGAAAAAGATGGTCATATTAATTATTTTTGATTAAATTTGGTTTTAAATGAATAATGAAAAACAAAGGAATAAGATGGGTTAATTAACATTTCTTTTTTATGGATTAACATTAGCTTAATCTTTTGATTTATTTATATTACTCTTATTAAAAATTATGAAATAACATGATACATGATTTCATAGATTAAATTCTTAAAGACAACTATAATCATTTACCTTAAAATTTATGGTTAAGTAACATTGATTTGACATAACACTTTTTGTAAAATCAGGGGAGGACTCTTCAGTCAAATTATCTGACAGAATAGGAAAGCTGGGAAACTTTAAATTGATACTTAATACATTTAATATGAATCTTATATTTTTTTTAATATAATCCAAACAAAAGATTGTGAAAAAGTCAATGTATTTGAAAATGTTTACACATTTTAACTTCGTTCCACACCGTTTACCTCGGACCAAGAATTCGTAATAATACAAATTGATTAATTAATTAATCTAACTTCTCATATTGTTCCTAAATGAGTACTTAATATTATATATATCATTGCCTCATCCTGTTAAAAAGTCACGTTTACATCTGTTTCAAAGTCCAAAGTGTCAAAATGTAAGGGGAAAAAATAAACAACAGCAGCACTTGTCCAAGTCCCATTGAGCCGTTATTTTTCTAAAAGAAATCGCACGCCGTTGATTGCCCCTTAGTATTTGAGTGACTCAACGGTGTCGTTTTCTGCCTTCTAAGTCCCGGAATCTCTGGCGGTGTAAGCGACCTTATGAGAGCGAAGTTGAGGCCTTTGAAAAAAGGGTGTTTCTTGACGTCAGCGGATCCACGTTTCGACCCCAGTCTATTAACGGGGTCCTTGTTCAGCAACCCGGCTAGAAGGTCTCGCGCGTGTAACTCCAGCGAGCTGGCGCGCGTGGCCGTGGGGAATGTTAGTGGATTTTTTACGATGTTACGCAGAGTAGTTTCGTTTGATGAAGCTGCAAAGGGTGTTCGACCGTAAATCAACTCGTAGATGAAGATTCCGAAGGACCACCAGTCAACGGCGTTGCCGTGGGACCTACCGGAGGCGACCTCGGGAGAGACATACTCGTGGGTCCCAACGAAAGAGCAGGATCGGGCGGTTACCGGTTCAGCCACGAATTGTCGGTTCGGGATAAGGGTCTGGACCTTCCTAGACCGGAATAGTCTGTTGGAGGAGAAGCAGGAAAAGGGTGTGGGAACTGAAGTTGATGCCGCGTGGGTGCGGGTGTAGGAAGAAGAAGATGGGAATGCAGGATCGGGAGAGGAGTCAGGAGACTCGATGGCTGGGATTGCGTGTGAGCAGAGGGAGAGGTCGAAATCTGAGAGCATGATGTGACCGTCCGATCTGACTAAAACGTTCTCAGGTTTTAAGTCCCTGTAGATGATTCCAAGCATGTGGAGATACTCCAAGGCCACCAGCACCTCAGCAGCGTAAAACCTGATTTTATTTTTTGGAAGAAAACACAAAACGAGTCAGATCGAGTGGAATCGACCGAGTTAGGAAAAGTCGTGCTAATTTAGTTTTTTTTTAAGTTTAGAGATAAATGTCAACCAGGATATAAAATTTTTTGCGAGCAATTTTCTCGGAAACCAAACAGACATTATTCCACCAGAAGGCAATTTGGGAATTTGGTTCAAGTTTTCAGGAATAACTTGCATCAGAAGGCAATTTGCCTGACTGGTAAAATTTGAATGGAAAAGAAAGGACCAAAAGAAGGTGATTCTGATATTTTTCCCATTACTGGAAAATTTCATTGGTGGAAATTTGCGGCTAAGTCAGAGAGATAATCAGAGAAAATCTCAGCTGCAGGGCAGGAACAAGAAAATTAATCATAACACCCACGAAAAGAGGTTTTTTTTTCTAAGTTAAAGAGAACAAAATTTATTTTTATTTTGGACATTGGAAGATAATTGGTTTATTGAAGAGGACATTACAGAGAAAAATAAAGCAGACAAGACTCTACAACATTTCAGGTCATTTGCACAAGAAAACAAAAAAAAAACATACTGAAAATGAAAAAGAAATGACAAAAAAGGTTTCCAGTAAATTCCAGAAAATTTGCAGCCTTTTCAAATTCCATACAGTATCTGACTGTCTCAGTGACGTTGATAATTATACTAGTTTTCAGAAAGCAGGGGAAATATGCTAATCGTCCATGAATGTACCTTGCAGAGCTGAGAGAGAATCGATTGAGCGGCTGCTTATGCCTGAGAGAATGCAAGTCACCACCACAGCAAAACTCCATGACGATGCACGAGAAATGAGAGGCCTCAAACTCCGAGTAGAGAGTAGGCAAAAACGGATGATCCAACATTTTCAAAATTTTCCTCTCCATCTCGGCCCTATGCACTTTCTTCTTCATCGCCAACGTCTCCTTGTCAACTACTTTCATAGCGTACAGGCATTGATCGTCATCGTCATCCTCATCGCCGGTGCTGGAGCTGCGTAGGCGGCAGAGGTAGACTGTGCCTATATCACCGGCGCCAATGCGGCGGAGTAACCGGAAGTCACGAAAGGTAGGCTTGGATTTACATCGACGAATAGCAGAATACGCAAAGTCGGATGAGCGATGAGGCTTCAAACTCAGTGTTTCATCGGAAGACCGAGATGACGGTAAATCGAAGGCAGCATCGAAGGAGAGACGACTGAAACTACTGCAACTTTCACTGCTCATAGAAGTTTGGCTTGAATTTGCTGATTCGTCGTATCTCAACTGATCGCAGTCTGACTCTCTTCCAATCTTCTCTAACATCTTAGAAATCCCTCCCTACTTGGACGAGTACAAAAATTTATCACCACAGAACCTTCAGAATCAGCCAAACTGTTAACGATTGGAATCTCAGTTTCCAAATTTGAAAAGGCACAGTAGGATTATTATTGAGAAAGATGATTCCAATGGAGCGTCATTGACAGGAGGTTCAGAGAAATGCTTAATGCGCTTTGAATTCTCATAACATAGCAGCCTTTTTCCAATCGGAACTGAAATTAGGGTTTCTGAATAAAGAAACTCAATCCGTACCAGGACCAAATTTCCCAGCCACTCAGAGAGAGAAAGGTCTACGAAGGCTAGAGAGAGAGAGAGTGTGTGTGTTGGAAATGAGAGGGGAAGGTGGGGTATTTATGCTTAAGACTAGAGAGAACGGAGGAGGTAAATGGCGTTAAATAATACTATTAACCATGGTTCGGTTACTTTGTGGTATAGGATTGGCACGTGAGAGTTAAAACGGCACGTTTGGTAATATGTGTAGTTCTAAGGGACGCACCATGATTTACAACGTGGCAAATTTATCTTCATATATTTCATTGTTGTGCCATAACTAAATTTCAGTCTTGGTCTAAACAATCTAAAGAAACTAACATTACTCTTATTTAAAAGTTTCATATTCATATTTGTAATATGTTCTTGTACAATATATTTATCTGTTTTTGTTAGTTTAAGCATATATTAACCTTGCAAAACTAATTTTAAACCAAAATTATGCTAAAAAAATAATAATTATCATTTAGAATTGTTTTTCTATTACAATAAAATGCTTTCTAGTAAAACAACTCTTTAGCACCATAAATTTGATGACCAACATGTCCAAAAATCTTAAAATAACTATCACGTGTATAAGGATCTGATATCAAACCCGGCCACATCGAGCCGCCCTTGTTCATTAGTGAACCTAGAGCTACCTTAGAAACACTTAGCAAATCATCTCCTTAGAGCTCAACTCTTCAATGTTCTAGCTTGGATTGTCCCTTGCCACGTTATATAATCATTATGCATTGTTGATTGGGAGCGGTTATAGTAAAACATATGTCACCAATCATCAATTATTTTGAAAATGATGCATAACTTATGTTATGTCAATAACCTATTAAATAATATTTAATGTTCGAGACTCAAATAAATTAGTGGCGAGTCACCAATTGGCTCGGCCATTCAGCACAAAAATTCACGTGCTAGGCCCGTCCCGGCATATATCCATGGTATATAACAGAAGGAAGATTTTTTAGTGGCTCGGCGTAGTCCAATATGCTAAATGAATGAATTAGGCTTGGCATGACAATTCACTGCTCTGCGTAAGCTTATGCACAACAATTCTTTGTTCTTGTGCATAAGCTTATGCACGAAGTGCTTGTTGTTGACTTGTACATGATTCTTTTTTATTAATTAATCTAAGAAATAAAATTATTTTTACAATTTAATGATTATATTTAATTAATTTTTGCTGACAGAAGTTAAGTTTACATATTTCATACAATTTGTCATTCTTTTTAATACTTGTACATAAGTTAAGTTTACATATTTCATACAATTTGTCATTCTTTTTAATACTTATACATAAGTTAAATTTACATATTTCATACAATTTGTCATTCTTTTTAATACTTATACATAAGTTAAGTTTGCATATTTCATACAATTTGTCATTCTTTTTAATATTTATAAATAATTGATCATTGAATGAGTGTCAACTTAATTACTCAATGAAATGTGTAAGTTTGTGCTTGTAAATTGCAATTGCACTTTTTAGTTATGATCTTACTATATTAACTAATAAATAATTCCAATTACGTTCTCTATTCCGTCGTGCCAGACTAACTCAGATGGGTGTGACGTTGTATTCACTACAAGAAAACTTTTTAATTGTGATGGTTATACGATGACGGTTTGACAACCGTGGCTAATTGTTGAACAATGGGGATAAATTGTTGAACAATGGGGATAAATTGTGACGGTTTAGTCAACCATCACAATTAGTTATGTTTTACTGCCGGTTTTAAATTAACCGTCGCAATAGGTTAATATTGCGATGATTTTGCCCAACCGTCACAATTAAATATATTTTTTAGTTCCATATTGCGACAGTTTAAGAGAATCATCGCAATTAATTGAAATGTTGCGACGATTCATATTAACCGTCGCAATTAGTTGAGAAATTGCGACGATTTACGAAAACCGCTGTAAATGTCTTTGAGGGGTTTCTTAATTATTTTGCCTTTTTTAATCCTTATTGCGATGGTTCCATCTACTTGTTGTAAAATTTGAAGAATTATTTAATAAAACGGTGTAGTTTTGATTTTTTTAATCACTATTGTGATGGTTTTTAAGAACCATCGTAAAAGAAAACTGTAAATATCTATAGCAACGGTTTTTAAAAATCATCGCAAAACGAAACCCTAAATCAAAAGAATCGCGAGTCTTCTTCCCTATTTCCCTCTATTTTCCCCCAGTAGCTCTCAACAGGGGTGATTTTCTCCCCCATTTTCGAATGGCAATCTCAGTCCCGTGCTCCTCGCCGTAGCTCAACCCTGGTACAGTGGTTCTCCTCTCCATTGATCAGCCACGGTAGGTTCCTTCTTCTCCATTAATTTTCTTGATTTCTAGTATTCTTTTTATGATTTTTCATTTTTTGAGCTTTGCATTTTTGAGTTGTACGACCTCGTGCTGAATTCGTGGCTAGCTAATTTTTGCTGTGTCGACCTATTAGAGAATGTGAGAGAACATAAGCTATTGTATATTAAACAAATTATGAACAAGTAAAAAAAATCTATCTATAAAAAAGCTTCAGCAGTCATAAAAAATCTATCTATAAAAAAATGTCAATGTTATGTTATGTAGGCATGAGAGGGAGAGTGAATTAAGTTAAAGAAATTTGGATGTATATGATTCTATCTCTTGTTCTTTGAATTTGTAGTAGGCTTGAGATTGTGTTAATTCTTATTATATGTTACAATTTATTTGAGTGAAATTTAGTTCCACTACTATCGTAGTACTCCAACAGATATGGTGTTATGTCACCAAATGTATTAAATGTTTCAACAGTTTTTGGCCAAAAGGTGTAGTATTAGTTTTGATTATTCTATTTGTTTGGTTTTCTTTAAGCTTTGAGAGTTGCAATGGATAAAAGTTAGATAACTAAACCAATATTTAGTAAGGTATATTAAGATGGAGTATATCAGTTTTTGAACTTACTGAAATCCATCATAACGACGAAGTTCTCAAAGGACAAAGTCTAGAAGAAGTGAACTTAGATCGAGTAGATGTTGATGGTTTGACTTTTGAAGACATGACATATGATTATAATAGTGATGATGATAACAACTTTTCTGAATAATGTGATTTAATATTTGATAAACATGTATCTTTTATGTTTTCTTAGTTATGAAATATTTTCTAAGTCAGATATAGTCATAATGATTAACATGTGCAGGATTACATTATGGCCTCGTCGAGAGGTCAATCATCACGTTCAGATACTCAATTGGATATTGCCTCTCCTACTGAATTTAGAGGGTCAAATCCACACCATGATATGAATATGGAAACAGAAGGTTTGTTCGCTCTTGTTCAAGTTAATGGAGATAAATAAATAGTGTTTCATTTAATTATCATAATGTTATTCGATATTTTGTTAAATAGAATCATCTGTGAGGCGTACGCGAGGATGAATGCAGTTGACATCTATATGGGTAAGATCAGGCGATGATAGAATACCTGTGACTTTTAATGTCCAAGGTCAGGTCATTGGTGCTAATAAAGGAAAGTTTGCAAGCTTTTATGGTATCGTTACTAAACGACATAATATTTTGCCCATACAATATGATTAAAGGCATGTGTCGCGGTATCATAAAGAGCAAGCGTGGGAAATAATGAAGGTATGGTTGCTTGTATGTTCATATATATATATATATATATATAATTGCATATTAATCTTTTGTAGTCAAAATATGCCGTAGAAGAATGTCATAAAGCATATGTTTTGACAATGTTAAATGCAAGATGGAAGGATGAGAAGAGCAGAATAAAGAATGAATATATGGCGACATATGAAACGGAGGAAGAGGCATTAGAATATTGGAATGATGCTATTCTAAAAGATAGTTTTGTTGCGATAATTCATAGATGGTACTCAAAAGAAGGAAATGTATGATTTTTTGCTATACATCTATGATTAATTGTATGTGACATAAATTAACTTTTTTATCTTTCTTAAATATAGAAGCAAGCTGAAACTAATAGAAGATCACTGAGCAAACTAAAACACCCTCACATATTGGGACGTACCAGTATACCAACAAAAAGAGCAGAATGGTAAATTCTAAACTTTATAATTATTTTAATCAGTTTTATTTTAAGTATATTTAATCAATATTCTCATTTTATAGATAGAAGAGCTTCAAAGAGAGCCCTCAAGAACAGAGCTATTTGTAGCCTCACATGAACAAAAATATGGAATTTATGTAAAAGAAGAGACTGTGAACGTTGCAGTAAGTATAAGTTGTAATATTAATACCAAGTTTTTAAATAGTTATTACATGTTTACTCATATACGAAGTCTTAATTTAGTATTATAGGCGAAACTTAAAGAGTGCATGAGTCAACTTTCGGATGGTGATTATGATCCAATTTAACCAAACGACGTGCTCTCACAAGTATTGGATCCAGAGCATCCTGGAAGAGCGCGTTCATTAGGACTCGGGGTAACTTCATCTCAAGTGTTCTCGCATTATCGTGGGGAATCGTCCACTCAAGATTCTACTCGTTTTTCAACTGAGCTAGAATCTCAACGTGCACAAGTAGCTGAGTTGGAGGCTCAATGCGCATAGGTGCCTCAGTTAGAGGCAAAATGTTCAGAGATGCATAAGAAATATGATCAAGTGCAGGCTGAATATTCAGAGATACGCCCCGAACTAAGCTTAATTATGAAGTTTATGCAAGATTCTCGTAAAAACTAGGGTAATCTTTTGTTGTATATCATTATTTAATAGTATTTCTGAAATACTTTGTTATTTGAAATTTTCATACTTTGAACTCATTAAATAATTTGTATTGATAATCTATAATAGTTTTAGATATATAATTAATGATTTAATACTTTATAATTATGCGTTCTATAAATATATAGAATATACTGCTCTAACTATTGTGGAAATATATACCCTATTAAAATTGTGTTAATATGTACGAATTTTTGGGAATTAGCAGAAATAAGAAAGAGTATGTGAAATCTGTGTTTTTTGCGACGGTTTTAAACCGTCGCGAAAAATTGGACTAGGACAAATTCACGACAGTTCTACAGCCATTGCAATAAGACTACTATTTCGTCACGGTGTAGAACCGTCATTATATATATAATTTGCGACGATTCTAATAACCATCGCGGTAGATTCTTTGCTGCGACGTTCCTCCGACGGTTGTCAAAATCGTCAGTGATTTAATCTCGACGGCGGCGATCCTGATGGTTAAAAACCACCACTGCCTTTAGGTTTCTAAATAATAGGATATATGAGAATGTAGTTGTCTTCTTATTGGTAGTCGGAGAGCATTTTCCGCCTAAGAGAATCGTGAGTTTACTTGGAGCAGGCTTTCTCAAAGCCTTACAGTAAATGTAGGTAATCCTTTTCTTCTAATTAACCTCAGCCCAGCAGAGCGCCACCAATTGATTGTCCGGTGCACGTTGCACCTTATGAAAGTCCGCTTGGGGAGCATATGCATGATAGCAGAACCAAATGTTGAGGTTTCAAAGGCGGATGCTTCAGTTCAAGATCTATAGCCAGTTCTAGTTGTGAAACCTGTCGATCCAATTGGTGAGCGCTCACTCTTTGGGGCCCACCCTATTGTGAAATCTCACCTTTTGGAAATCTAAAATAAAGGGAAGTGGGAATATATGTTTTTTTTAAGATCTCTCCCTTCTCCATTATTCTAAACATTGAATTAGGGAGGACACTTGCCTTACTTCAAAGGATAGATAGAAAAGGTGGGAGAGGGTTTCACTATTGCTTTTCTTTTCGAGTCTACTTGACTTCTTTTTTTTTTCTTTATGTTGTTCTGTTTGGAAAGACCTGTAAGTTGTGTAATCGATTGATTCTATCAGGTCCTTTCTAATTCGAATTCTCATAAAGTGCATTTGCGATTTTGATCTAGTTTTTGAAGGGATGGAAACCAGCTTCCCGGACTTAGGCGAGGTCAAGATGGTTTGGGGTTCAGGCGTATCACAGACTCAAATAACCGTCGCCGTAGACGTATTTTTTTATAGTGATTACACGTAAAGTAAGACTCACTCTCGTCACATTAACACGTAATGGTAAAGAGTAGAACAAAAGGGAACGAGCCGACACACTTAAGAACAGTACATTTACGGACCAACATATTTATGGCCCGACACACATAAGGCTCATGTGCGCAAATATGCCACAAAATGTCTAAGCATGTCATGCTGGCCTAGTCTGACAGGTGGCTAGATCCACTTCTACAGAACACTCCAATACAGAGGATCCCCTATCCTTTTCGACCACAACCCCAACAGTTTATGACTACCATTTTTTAGACACAAAGAGAGAATCTTCATGAAATGGGTTTGTGAGGCTGAGATCATGAATACCCTAAAAGGAGGAGGAAAATCTCTTGGGATTTCTAGTGAGTTTAGTAGAGAAAAACTGGGAACTGTGACAATGGTAGGTCGGTGACCTTGTTTCTGTGTGTGCTAGTCCCTTATAGGGGCTGAATGAGAGAAGAAAGATCAAGAAAATCTTATTCAATAGTAGCCCAGTCTTCTTCGTAAAATAGTTTAAGGGTTTGGGAAAAAATGAGGTTTGAAAAAAAAAATAAAAAAAGAAGCAAAACGACGTAGTTTTGATGGGGTGATTTTATAATTTTGATATTTTAAAATTACGTCCTTTTAACTTAAACTAATGAAAACTTAACTGTCATTGAATAGAAGGTTAGATTTGATAGTAAATGAAAAGTTAAAAGTTATAAATGAAGTAAACAATAGTTCATGATTATAAATGACGCCAACTTAATAATTTGAGAGACTAAATTATAGTTTTCTCCGAATATAATGTTAGGCTTGACAGAAAAGTGTGAGAGAAGATACTGAGTGTGTTGAAGCTCTCAATTTATGAAAGAGAAATATTATTCAAGAGGGTAATTTGGTCTTTATCATTATTCATCTCATTGCTCAAAGCTAGTACGAACTGTAGTAATATCTTATTTGAACTAGTTTAACACGAAAAAACTCCACGTCAAAACAATACTCTCTTAGTTCGCCGACACAGCACCAACTTTATTCCATTTAATATTTACTCTTTCTCTGGAAGAAAAATTTAATTTACATTATTGGTATTATTGAGTTTTAATTATTAGTTTCTGCAATAAATAAAAGTCACATTATTGTACTAGATATGATCTTTATGAAGCAGAAGTACTTGCTGTCTATTTTCCATGAACTTCTTTTAGTTTAATCAGTAGGTTTCTGTTGGAACGAATCTCACATTTTCTGTCTTCGGAGGTTCTATTTCTTTAATTATAAAGTTTAAATACCTTTTCATTAACACATGATTTTTTAAGGAACCTGTTGAAATTACACTTGAGTTGTGCTTTTGTTTAGTATGTCGTATAATTTGACTGCTGTGATTTTGTTCATGCCGCTTAATTTTACTATTTTAAAATCTTGTCAATTTAAAAATAATATCGATGAGTTGACGATTGAGTATTTAAGTAATGTTCTGGCATCACCTCGATGCTAACGATAAAAAAAATGTTATGGTATAGTTAGTCTTGTTAGAGACAGATTATAGAGACATGATTTAACGAAATAACTTACTTGCATATAATTTTGTGAAATAATATACATTATTTTGGTGGTGAGTTCACGCTAATTTTCAAAGCACCGAAATCTTTTTTCTCGACGGTTTTGGTATAGAAGATTGCCGGTATAAATGTTTTTTAATAGTGTAAGAAGATGATTATGAATTATGTACAAATGCCATGATGATCGAAACATGTAATATTTTCTTAGTCTAGGAGTCTAGGACATGAGGCTTTTCATTTAATGATAATGTAAAAATATTATCATGGCATGGCAGAGTAAAAAAATCAGGTGTTCGTTGCACAAAAAGTTAAGTCTTGAGTATCGCCACAATATTACTGCAAAACATGGTAATATGGTAACCTTTTAAAATGAGAGTGATAGGCCAATACCGCACAATGAGAATGTTATATAAACTTTATGTTTAACTTTTCATTAAAAAATCAATACACATAATATTTAAAATAATAAATACAAAATAAAATTATTATAAAATCTAAAAAATAAAATAACATTATTATACAATATTATGTATTATATTATACTATTTTAATATTATAGTAATTATATTGATGGCAAATATTACTAGGATTTTATAAATATAATATAATATTATTGTATTATAACATGAAGTTGAATCCTCAAAATGCGCTTTCGACGTTGGCTCGGGGGAATTTCTAGGTTTCATGGTCAACTAGAGAGGGATCGAAGCCAACCCCAACAAGATAAGGGCGTGATGGAGATGGAACCTCGAGAAATATCAAGGAGGTCCCGTGTCTCATGGGGTGGGCCGCTCAACTAGTTCATCTCTTGGGCAACGGACAAATACCTTCCTTTCTTCAAGATCCTGAGGAAAAACACATCATTCAAGTGGACCAATGAGTTCCAGGAGGCCTTCTTGACTCTGAAAAGCTATATGAGTTCCCCACCACACTTTCCAAACTCGTGCCTGGAGAGGTGTTGTCTTTATACCTCACTGTCTAAAAAACACTCGTTAGCGCCAACCAGGTCCGAATCGGGGAGGATCTCATCCAGAAACTGTTCTATTATATTATCAAGCCCCTAGTGGGGGAAGAGAATTTCTAACCAGACCGAGAGATGATGGCTTTCGTCCTTGTTATCGCGGCACGTAAGCTACGCCAGTATTTCTAAGCTCACTTCGTTCAAATCCCCACTCAGCAAGGTCTTCCAGAAACCAGAGACCTCCATATGTATAGCTAAGTGGGCCATCAAACTTCGTGAACTCGACCTTCAGTTCACCCCCACGAACTGCTATCAAGGGGCAGGCGGTGGCAGATTTTATTGCGGATATGATGATGTACCGTTAGGAGGAAGTGAAGATCAGTGAGGACCCCTAGACCTTGTACGTCGATGGTGCCTCAAACAAGATGGGAAGCGGGGCATGCATACTACTTTTAGGAGCCCAATCAATCTCGAATCAAATGTGTATTATGCTCTGGGTTCAAAGTATCAAACAACGAAACAGAATATGAAGGGTTGTTCACGGGGTTGAGGTTGACGTGGACTTTGAATGTGAGAGCATTAAGAATCTACATCGACTCCCAACTCATCATCAACCAGATCAACGAGGAGTATCAGACGAATGAGGGATAATATGGCCACGTATCTAGCCAATGTACGGGCCCTTCTAGGAAAATACGATTCCTACACAATCCGACAGAGCCCCCAAAGCTTGAATACTAATGCAAATGCGTTGGACAAGTTGGCTTTAACCTACAACACTAAGATTAGCAAGACGGTACCAGTGGAGTTTCTCCCTTTCCCGAGCATTAGTGGAGAGGAAGCGCTAGAACCGGTAGGGTTGCAATGGCCCCGTCATGGATCACCCCCATCTTCGAGTATTTACGAGATAAAACTTTACCCCCAATAGGAAAAATGCTCGAAAGCTCCGCCTCAAGTCGGCCAACTACATAATTAACGATGACAATTTGTATAAAAGAGCCTTTTCGTATCCTTACCTAAGGTGCATCACACCCGATGAGGCACTGTATTTCATGAAGAAGGTCCATGAGGGAGTTTGCAGGAACCACAGTGGTGCCCGGGCATTGCACCATGAGTTAAAAAGACAGGGGTATAACTCGCCTGCAATGGTCTTAAATACCAATGATTTCGTATGGAAATGCGACAAATGTCAGAGGACCGCAAACATTCCACACAACTCGTCAGAACCCTTCACCTCTTTCATGAGAGTGGCCATTCGCTCAGTGGGGGGTGGACTTAATCGCCATCGACTATTTCACTAAGTAGGTAGAGGAAGAGCCCTTAGCCACCATCACGAAGCACAAAACCAAAGATTTCATATGGAAGAACGTGATATGCAGTTTTGGGGTCCCCCACACCATCATCAGAGATAATGGTAAACAATTTGATAATGCCAAATTCAGGTGGACGTGTGAGCACCTCAGAATTAGGCATCTTACCTCTTCACCAGCCACTTATAGCCCAATGGCCAGGTCGAGGCACTCAACAAGGCTATCAAGCATAACCTCAAGACCCAACTGACATGTAGTGCACCCTGACGCGTATTGACTATAGGACATGGACGGAGGGGCGCTGACACACCCTTGGAACGCGGAGCACCTGAAGGTTTACTACCAATAAAAGAAAAAGGAGAAGGGATGACTGTATCTCGACCGAAAGCCAAATATACAGGCTATTTTCTCCATAGGCCCGACTCTAAAAAAAGGAAAAATGATGTATGGCAAAGCGCTCTAACTCGCCAGACAAGATAGAAGCTCTAATCGGAGCAGAAATACCTGATTAGACTCTAAAAGAAGGAAAAAAATGATGTTTGGTGAAGCGCTCTAGCTCGCCAGATGGGATAGGAAATCTTGTCAGAGCATAAATGCCTGACTAGATTCTAAAAGAAAGAAAAAGGCGATGTCTAGCAAAACGTCTAGCTCGCCAGACGGGATATGAGCTCTAATTAGAGTAGAAATGCTTGACTAGACTCCAAAAGAATGAAAATGTGATGTCTGGCGAAGCTCTCTAGCTCGCCAGACGGGATAGAAGCTCTAGCTAGAGCAGAATTTCTGACTAGACTAAAAAAAAGGGAAAAGTGATGTATAGCGAAGCGTTCTAGCTCGCCGGATGGGAAATGAGCTCTAGATAGAGCAAAAATATCTGACTAGACTCTAAAAAAGGAAAAACGTGGTCTAGCGAAGCGCTCTAGCTCGCCAGACGAGAAATGAGCTCTGGCCAGAACAGAAATCCTTGGCTAGATTCCAATCAGGAAAAAGAACTCTAGCCATAGTTGAGACGCCCGACAAGACTCCAGGGGAAAGAGGATGCCTCCGACCCAAGAAGACGATAGCTGACCAATGCGTGTAAGGAAAAAATGGCTCTTTACCGAGCAGGAATGCCTTCCTTCTAGCGCAAAACCCACCAAGAAATGAAAAGAAAGGAAAAAGGTAATCTCGTGATTCTGGAACAACAAGAGTTATCGCTTATAATATAAATGAAGCAAGAACGAGGAAGCACAACTCCCGCCCTAAGCAAGTCATAGCTCGGCAATAATAAGGCTTCGAGAAATAAAGGCCCGACTAGAAGTTAGAGGCCGACAAGGTTTATAACAAAAGCAAGAAAGGAGGCAAAGTCATCAAAATAACCACGTCCTCAATTAAAAAAAGGTTAGGGGGTACAGACAAACGGAAAATTTACAAAAAAAGCAATGAAAAATAAAAGCTCCAGAAGCGTCAACAAAAGTCCTTGGCAAGCATTGACGATGGAGATCAGGCCTCCTCAGCTTGATCCAAAATTAAAAGGGACCCCTATGATGGGACTGGCCTGGGCAACTTCCAATACCAGAAGATCAGAAGTGGCCGAAGGAGGTTGGAAATCCTCCCCGTAAACCATATCAGGACTCTGAGGACAAGGCGATGGTTCCGGAGAGGAGTTGAGGCAACTCAAGTCCAACTCAGGATGAACTTCGACAATCTCATCTCGGCAGCTGTCGTAGCCCAGGAAGAATTAAGAGCAAACCACACATGAATGGTTGCTAATACGGTTCGCTAAGCATTTTGAATGCATGTGATCTAGATCCAGATGGCTGATGTGGACAAACAACTTAGTGAATGTACTTTATATAATTAGATTATATAGGACATGACCGATGTAAATTAATATCTTTATTAACTTACTGTTTATCATAAAAATTTAATACATATTAATCAAATGATCATATGTAGATCGGTCTAAATCATGAGTAGGATCATATGATCCTACGATCCAGATCGTGATTTTGACAACATTACTTTCAGGTCACCTCAACTTGTATGTCATCTCGGGGGACAAGTGCATTAAATGTTGCCCCAACTCGCCATGACGAGACATAACCACCATATCTCCAAGTCATCTTTGACAAGCTTCCTTTGACCACAATATCAACGCTTCCTCGACACGCATCATTCTCCAAGACTTCAGGTTAAATGCCCATCGACAATAGTACAAGGTAAACAACTCTCCTCTAAGGAAAACTCTGCAAAAACTACTCCAGGATAATGACTTAGGTATCAGAGGATCTTATGCGAGGAAACCACCCCCGATTCTCTTCGTCTCGAAGATTTATAAGAAATCTAAACTAAAATAATAATAATAATAATAAATATATTAACTTGTTTATAATGTTAAAATTTACTATATAACACTCATCTTTGAATAGCATTGAAAATAATTTTATTTGATCAACTCATCATCTCGATAAATAATTATCATATTAAGGAATAATTTCTCTTATGAAGACACATATTAACGCATCTCTCTAAATCTATTTATATGAAATTTCATGTTCTTGATAGCATAAATATTACAAAATGTTAATTTATAATTTTTTTTACAAATAAACTATTATTGGCTTAAAAATAAATATTTGATGTATAAATGATCTTTCATATGTACGGATATTCATGTATCCAATTACATAGTACTATAAAATATATAATATTTACTAACTATTGACAAACAAATTATAATGGAATAAAAATAAACTTTGATTTAGGAATTACATGAGAAAATGTGAAATGCCTAATTGGTACTATTTTAAAACATTTTAAAGAGTAAAAAGATAATTAAAAGTTTCTCTCCTTTGAATCTTTTTAATATAATTATAGATTATAAATTATAAATTATAGATATAGATTATAGATTATAGATATCAATTAAGTTGGATCTTTTATTTATGTACGTTTATATTGATAGTTATAGAAATGGAGCCTATCAAATGATCAATATATAATTTCAAGCTTTACTTTCTATTACACTAGTACTATAAATATTGTCGATTGGTACGGACTAACATATCTTCCTTCAAAAAATAATTTATTAATATGCGATACCTAGTTGAAAATAAAATATTGATCCAATAAAAACGAGATATTGTTTAACCCAGAAAAAAAAATAAGAGATAATGAGGATATATTAAATTGGGTGCGTGCTCAACAAAAATAGATAATTTTTAAGAAAAAATAAAAAATGTCCATGATGAATCAAAAATAAAAAAAATAACCATCCAAATTTGAAAAAAAATAAAAAAAATCGCATAAAAAATCATCTCCACACGTGCCCGGTGAAGTTTTGAATTTTTGTCCACAAAATTTATATAATATATATTGTATATAATATACTACAAAAAATACACAAATTTATAAAATATATACTATATGTATTATATAAACCGATAAAATATGAGCACCGATATGCATGCGCGCAAAACTCTCTCTCCACATTGGAGTATGTTTTTCTTAAAAATCGTGTCTAGAGGTTATTTTTGATATTTTTTTATATTAATTTACTATTTATTAAGATTACTAATATTAAATTCCATCATAATATTTATTTGGATAAATACATTTTTCGCCTAAAACAATTGTTCTAGTTGTTAATTTAGTTAGTTCCGAATGTGTTTGGATATTGAAAATATACATAAATGAAAAAAATAAGAAGAGAAGTTAGTGAAATCAGAGAAAAGTGGAAGTATATTATTTTCTTCTACATATCCAAAAACTTTTAAATAATAAAAATAAAATTCTTATTTCTTATTCCTACTTATTCTAATTTCTAAGATCCAAACATAAACCCTGAAGTTTCAGTTTTGAAAAGTTTGACATGTGCCTATCTAGGATTAAGTTTGACGTGGAGTCCGTATCAGAGTCAAATGGTTGAGACGACAGACTCTCTGAGACAAAGACTTATATGATTGAAGTAAACTCATATAGTCGGTAATCCCACTTGAAGAAATCTCTTTTAAAACTTGGTACAAGCTGAGCCCCTTGTATACAATGGGCAAACTTGGATGCCCTCCTCCAAATTAACAGATAAATTTAAAGCTTTCGTAGATTTAATTGACAAATTTGAAATTTTAGGACATTTTTTTATAGGAAGCAATGAAGCATAAAGTAGAAGGATCTAAAGTGTATTTAACCATTTTTTTAAATTAAATTTAAGAAAGCTACTAGCCAACAATAAGGAGACCATTTTACAAAAAAAACAATAAGGAGACAGATTAGACTGATACTAAATTCCCACATGGCCAAAGAGAACATTGAAAACATGAAATGTTATGAAGTTATGAAGCAAAGAAGAGAACAATTTGGAGCTAATTGGGGTCCCAAAACGAATTGGGTCCCTTTTGAAATTAACAAATCCCTTAAATCCCACTTGAAATTTTTTATGATTTCATTAAGTTGAGAGACAGTCCCACATCGAGAGGTGTGTAGGAGGTGGGAAGAAAATCTCATACCAACAGGTATAGGTATTGAGTGGCTTGTGACTTAAAAGAGTGAGAGGGAGTATCTTATCCACGATAGCTCTTTTTAATTAGAATAATTAAAAAGGTTAGTTCCCCACCAAAGCAAACAACACCACGCATTAACAAGTTCCTAAGCCTTACATGAATATTTTTTTAACAGAGATTTCACGCTGATTGAATCTCAGGGTAAGATGATGAAAATACTCCACTTAAGTTTTTGATTATTCCCTAGTTATACACATTTTTTTGTTGGGGGTGGGGAAGGAGGGAGGGGAGAGAGAGAGAGGGAGAGAGAGAGAGAGGGAGGAGAGAGAGACGAGGTAAGAGAGAGGGAGAGAAAGAGGGAGAGAGAGACAGAGAGAGGGAGGGAGGGAGGGAGAGGGAGAGGGAGAGGGAGAGAGAGGGAGAGAGGGAGACCTGAATTTTTGGATTATTCCCTAGNGAGAGAGAGAGAGGGAGGGAGGGAGAGAGGGAGAGGGAGAGGGAGAGAGAGGGAGAGAGGGAGACCTGAATTTTTGGATTATTCCCTAGTTATTCACATTTTTTTGTTGGGGTGGGGAGGGGGAGAGAGAGAGAGCGAGAGAGAGAGAGAGGGATAGAGAGAGGGAGGGGGAGGGAGAGGGAGAGGGAGAGAGAGGGAGGGATAGAGAGAGAGAGGGAGAGAGAGAGAGGGAGAGAGAGAAATAGAGAGGGAGAGGGAGAGGGAGAGAGAGAGAGAGGGAGAGAGAGACCGAATATAACAAAATAGTCTTTTATGGGAAATGCTTTGCTATGTAAAAGACGAACAAAAAGTGCATCAAGTGAATTAAATTGTTGTATATTCTAGTCATCACATTAGGAACCAAACTTTCCTTATTTTGCTGAACTTGAATGACCACACGAAAACCCACATCAAGTGATTATCATTCACTGATGCTGGAATCTGATTCATTAAGAAGGTCAAGGAGGCGTGTTTAAATTAGGTGGGAACAGTATGATGAAAGGAAATAAATACCAAATTTGTTTTTAAATTGTCAAATCAAAGAAAGAGACTCATTTTTGGCATCAAACAAAGTTTGATGATTTTATAATAGTGTAAACTAGCTCTGTACATATATGATAAATGTAGTTAATGGAACAATGAGACATGTTGGCAACGAGTAACAACTTTTTTGCTGTTTGTACAAGTTTGTTTAAATACTATTATATAACAAAAGTACGAGGAAATGAAATTATGATTAAATGCTATTAACAAAAGTATGAGGAAATGACAATATTGAAACGAAGTTAAAAGAATAAGAACTAGTTTTGAAATAAAAAAAGAAGAAAAAGAACTAGTTAGAGCATTAAATTAAGGGAAAAATGTATTTAGACCCCTGTACTTTTAGCAAATTGCAAAGTGACTTCTTGAACTTTTTTAAGTGTCCCTTATCAGGAAATGAAAGAGATTGTTCTTTAAGTGTAATAAGCCCAAACGATCCATAGTTCCGAGTAAATCTATAAATTCACTTAATGGATAAGGATTCTGAGCAGTTAGATCTTCTAATTACAGAGACCTAAAAGATTTAGGTCATCTAATCAGATTTAGATGGCCAATCAACTAAGTAAAAATAAAAAGGTAAATTTTTTTAAAGAAATTGTAGTGTATAACTCTTTTAAGGTTTTACATGAAAGTGACTCTCGCATTTTTTATATACAAAAATGTTCATTTTAAGATTTTATATGAACTTGGTTTCTTTTAAGGAATAACAATAGTATTTTTGATATCCAGCATTTCATCCATTATATAGTATCAATTAGCGGATCATATTTGCAACTATTATTTTCAGGATCATTTTTGTCTATTATTTTGATAATTTTTGTTCCTTAAAACATTATTATAGAATTATATTTTGAGATAATTTGACAACAATTATTGAGAGTAGTAACCAACTTTCGATACTTTATAAGTGCAAAATTTCCCCATAAATAAGGGCGTAGAACATAATTTCATTGTAAAGGAAATTAATATATCATGGATAAAAAATACCCCATAAGGGGTCACAAGGCAGTCATGCACTAAGAATGTGTGCGCATCAAGAGTGGAATATATTAAGAGTTGACAACGGACACATTTACACAATAAATGAAAAAATATTTGCCTCACAACAAGAATATATTTATTTCAGAACGAGAATATGTTTAAACTGAATTGATGAGTTGGTCGCCACATCACCTAAAGATAATATGAGAACCAATCAAGAAAAGAGACACGATCAATTAGACACATTAACAAAACAATCGCAACCGTCAAATGGAATCAACGGATCAAGTTGCATTTCTAAATATTTCAATTAAGATTTATTGAAGAAATCTAGGAGAATAAAATATATTATACTCTTAGAATATTCTCTATGTATCTATAAATACCACAACACAACAATAACAAAAGATGTAAATACAATATTATATCAAAAGTTTTTCATGATTTTTCTTCTCATGAAAGATTTTCCACGTAAACTATTGTGTTCATTATTTTTTATATATTTATCTTATTATTTTCTCGTTATTATGTGAGGAGATAATCCACGGATAACTCTATAGTGGCATTTTAAATACTTAAATTTCAATAAAATGATTTTAAGTTCCCCTCCATCCATATCACCGTCTACTCCATTAGGTTAAAGATCCCTAATTTTCTCAACTCCTCCATCCTCTTAGTCTCACCCATTTTCTCAACCCTTCCATCATCTTCGGGTCACCCAATCTCCCAACCCTCCATCTTCTTTCTTCTTACCCATTCTCTCAACCCCTCCATACTCTTTGTCTCAAGAAAAGAAAAGTAAACTTAAGAAAATAATGGAAGAAAATAGAAGTTATTTGGTAACCCGGAAAATCTGAGAAAGGAAAACTGAAGTCTCAATCTCAAATCCCATGATTTCCGTTCAGCTCGAATGTAATAACTTCAAAATCACATATGAAAAAAAAATATGAATAATTTCAATTTCTTCTCACTTACTCACATTTTCTCAGTAGCTAAGATCTGCAAAAGAAAATGCACATAACTTCAAAATCACATATGAAAAAAATACGAATAATTTTAATTTCTTCTCACTTACTCACATTTTCTCAGTAGCTAAGATGTGTAAAAGAAAATGTACATACATTCATCTTCCCTCAGGAGCTGAACTGAAGCAAAATGTTTTCATCTTCCCTCAAGAAAAACAAGCCCAGAAGAAGTAGCTCAATGAATGAGCATTCTCAATAGAGAGACAAGAAAGAAAACAAAACAAAAAGTGAAAGAGGGAAAAGGAATTGATTCATGCCCATGAGTCTGAAATATAGGTGGCAAGAATTAATTGAACATTTTTCCTAAATATTCAGATTTCAACTCTCCTTCCACTGTTTTCTCAACAATAAATTAAACTGGAAAATTCAATTAAACTACGAAATTCAATTAAATTGCCAAACTAAGTCCATCACAATGAACATCAATTAAACTAAATTGCCAAATTCAATTAAACTGCCAAACTCCAAGAAATGAATGTACTAAAACCATTCATAAAACACATTCTAAAACCATTGACAAAATCAGCAACAAAAGTACAATATTAGACTCATTCAGAACATTCTAAACCCATTGACTGCCATTCAAAATCATCAACAAACGTAAATGAATGTATTAAACCCATTCACAAAACCCATTCTAAACCCATTGGCAGCCATTCAAAATCATCAACAAAAGTAAATGAATGTATTAAACTCTTTCACAAAACAATGTATGTCATTATGTTATGAAAGATTGGGAAGCTTGTACACATCGTCTCATTACCCGTAAAAATATAAAGTAATCAATTAAATTCAATAAAAATGAGCAAACCTAATAAATTGATTTCAAGAGTAATAAACGCTTTCTTACAAGTAACTTATTCTTTCCAGAACCATCACTGTTGCTTGGACCATCACCGTTGCTCGTGTTTTTCTGTTTAGACCTCTTGCTGCATGTTCTTTTATTATGACCCCATTGTTTACAATTTGCACGTTTAAAGCTCTATTTGGGTTAGATGCCTCCTCTTCTTCTTTATTTCTCTTTTTCTTGGGTCGTCCAAGTTGTTTTCTTATCTTTGGGGGAATCATTGGCTCTTTTCCCATCTTTTCCCATTACTCAAGACTTGGAATGGGTTTAATCATATGTTCATAAGTAAGGAGGTATATTTCTTTGTTGAAAACTGGGTCTACATACTTTTCAGGCTCCTTTCGGTTCTAAAAAATTCTAACAATTGTATGAGAGTAGGGAATTCCAGTCAACTCCCACCTTCTACAACCATAAGTCTTCTTTGATAAGTCCACTATAAATCTTGTACCATACATCTCCTCAACTTCATATAAATGATCCCCCCCCACCCAAAAAAAAGTGCTATACAACTAAATGATGTCTTTTTTTCCTTATCCAACCTCTTTTGAATCCTAGGACATAATATACCACTATATTCCCTCATTCCATCTCTCTTTGTTTGAAACTTCTTCATAAGAAGTCTTCTAATGATCTCTATCATGGTCATGATCGACTTATCTCTACTCTCAAGTATATAGCTATTGAAACACTCAGCTACATTATTGACTAATATATCACACTTTACAAATGGACAAAATGAATGCCTAGACCAACAACTAGAATCCAACTTGGATAGCCAGCTAAAAGCACCCGCATCAAGCTCTTCGATTTGTTTCATAATTCTCTCAAATTGATGTTGTGTTAAAGACCTAGCAGCACTCCACATTAAATCCTTGAAGGTCTTTCCTAGATACAACTTTTTAAAGTTGGCATACAAACGTCTAACACAGTATCGATGACAAGCATTTGGCAAAAACTATTTGAAGGACTCACACAAACCCTTTTGTTTATCGGACGTAAATGTCCATCGTATTATGTTTAGATCACCAAAATCTTCCAACAATGCTTTTAGAAAAAAATCCATGAATCTTTTGTTTCTGCCTCTACTGTTGCATATGCAATAGGAAATATGTTATCATTCCCATCAACACCGGTGGCTACCAACAATTGACCACCAACAATTGACCACCGAAAAATGCCTTTCAAATGACAACCATCGATGAAAATAATAGACCTACATCCTTCAATAAATCCTTTTTTGCATGCATATAGGCTAATATAAAGTCTTTAAATCACATTGTTTTCAGCCTTCTCATACGTTGAGGATCCAAGATTCAATAGTCCCAAAGTTGAGCATATTGTGCCTATTGTGAACCTTCAATCAATTTTAAAGCCTTTTTCTTTGCTCTATGACACTTATCTAGAGAGATAGAGACTTCGTAATCTCTCCTAATCTCTTCCCTAAATGCAGTTATTTCCGAAGTAGGAGAATCCCTAAACTTCACCCAAAATTTCTCAGTTAGCCAAGTAGATGTCATCCTAGTGTTAATCTTTATGTCGGCTGCAATTAGTGTGTAATGGCTGGAAAGTCTTGATTTGGAAAGATCCAAGTTTAAAATGACGAGAGACATGTATTCTTCAGCCACATTTGTTTTACACTCTACAATAATTCTACTCTTCTCATTATTGATATACTTAAAGTCGAACCCATTTTGGATGGCATAAAGTTTAAGTGCTTGCCTAAAGACAACATGTGTGCTAGATAACAACCTAACTTTCAGGTCAATAGGTTTACACATGTCTATCTCTCCATGAAATTCTGGAAACTTTGGTCCATTTTCATCATCAGATGAGCTACATAAGCTACCCATCTCATCACTATCTTCTTATTCTGAGAATGCCTCCTTTAAATCAATATTAGGGACATAAAAATCTAGTTCAGATGGCATTGTGACTTTTTCTTCCACAAAGTCATCTTGCAGATCTTCACCAGACTAAAAAAAATGCTCTAAATCAAACTCAACATGCTCATCAATCTCAGGTGCACACAACTCAATATCAGGAGTGATAGAATTGACATGCTCATAATATATCTCAACTACCTCATACAATTCATGTTCTAATTCAAACATTAGTTTACGTGCATCACTATTTGATTTTAATGGCATTAACTTCTGCATTTCTTGTCCTGTGAACTTATACCACAAACAGACTAAATTTGTATAACCTAGTTCTTCTTTAATCATTGATTCATATACTACAACTGACACATTGTCTGGGTCTATGCATTAAAAAATTTTTACCTCACCTTCGACGTAGCTGAATATAGGGAGCCTTTCCAACACTCTTCCATGGTGTAACTCCATGGTAATAACATCCATCACTGTCCAATACCAAATTGATTAAGAATACAACATAATTTATTCAGATTATAAATAATTGTCAAACCAGTTATCTGCTCAGCATTAAATACAATCCAAAGTGAAGAACTCGGTCAGATTAAAATTTGGTTTCATTGGCATGTAAATCAAACTCGGCCAGGTTAGAATTTTCAAAGAGAGAGATTACCAATAAAACTTGTCACGAAACATTTCTAGAGAATGCCAAAAAATTTCACAAAAAAATTGGTTTGATCTATCATGCAAATCAAACTTGGCAAGATTAAAATTTTCAGAGAGAGAGAGATTACCAAGAAAACACGTTGCGAAAAATTTTCAGTGAATGCCAAAAAATTTCCAGCGAAAATTTCTAGTGAATGCCAAAAAAATTTCGTAAAATTTGGTTTGATCTATCATGCAAATCAAACTCGGCGAGATTAAAATTTTCAGAGAGAGAGATTACCAAGAAGGAAGAAGATTTCCAATTAATGCCAAAAATTTTCTAGCGAAAATTTCCCAAACAACTTCGACTCTCAACTAACCTCTTCTCCCTACCTCTCGATTATAGGATGATGGTGATTGCTTGGGAGGTCATGAAGGGGTTGAGAGAATGGGTAAGAAGGAAGAAGATGAAAGGTTGATAGATTGGGAGAGATTGGGTGAGACGAAGAGGATGGAGAGATTGAGAAATTAGGGATTTCTAACCTGATGGAATAAATGGAGATATGGATGGTGGGGAGCTTAAAATCATTTTATTGAAATTTAAGTATTTAAAATTCCAAAAAAAGTTTAGGGGTCACTTTAAAATTCACAAAAAGTACAGGGGGTCTAAATACATTTTCCCTTAAATTAACTATGGATATATTGTTTGTATAACGGCCACAACTAGCTATATGTAATTTGTTTTCCAGAATTACTGAAAGTCCTGTAGTCAACATCCATTTGTACCTTCTAACACATTCATTATAGATCTATCTACTGTAATTTATTTCTGTGCTAATTAATTAAATAAGATTACCATTAAATACTTTCGTGGACAAATTGAAATTAACTCTAACACATTCCTTAAACATGAAATTCACAATAATAACACAATTTAAAGAAATTATTACTTGGACCTTGGTAACTTCGTAGATCTATCTAACCCAAGTAAGATGGAAATCGACAGGATATCATTTGATGGATTTCTCTTTTGAAGTGGAAAATAACTTAGCAACTACAAAATCTAAACCCTAGATTTCCGTGGCTAAGCACTAATTACAATCATTAATGTTATTTTTTCTGTTTTTGACCTTATGTTTATCATGTGACGCTCCTTTTAATATAGAATCATAGTCCATTTAAGAATAATAATTTGAACAGAAATATTAACATCAAAACTCAAGTAAATCACTAGGATTTTACAATATGATATTATCTAATTCAAATTGGGTGACATGTGAGGACAAATTCTTTGGTAACACCATAGAATTTGTCACATTTATTAAGTCATTTATTTGACACATTTATTAAGTCACATCTATTATTAAGTCATTTATTTGACACATTTATTAAGTCATATCGTTAGTTTTTTAATATAGAATGGCTCTAGATTACACGTGATAATGTCGTAATCCTTTACACTTTACACCCCATTTCAGTTTAGTTTTTAAAATTCTTACTTCCTCCATTTAGTTTATTTATATTTTTACTTCGTTTTAATCAGGACGAACACGTTGAAGCAAAAAAGGGTGCAATTACCGCTTCCGATTTGACAAGATGAAAGTCTATATTGAAGCTAAACTGATTTTAATTTTAAAATTTCAACATTTTCTTTTATTTTTCAATTTGTGTAACTTCGTATAAACTTGATCTTTTAGGTTACTCTTCACACTCAAAATATTGTACATGGTAGATAAATTTTGAGACCCATGTGTAAAGGAATTTTTTCGTTAATTAGGGATCAAAGGAAAAAAATATTAATAATTGTTGATTTGTATGAGTATTAATGAGAGAGAGCATAAGAAGTAAAAGCTCGTATTTGCTTGAGTTGTATTGAATGTCTGTGTTTCATTTAATATACTGACTTTATATAAGCTTTCTTATTTACATTAGTTGATTAGAATAATAATAAAAGGGAGGAGAATGATTATCCTCCTCCTATGGTCTCAGAGGTACTCATTATGTCTAGAGATCACACTCATTCGTAGGGATGTTTCTGCTAGGTATGTCCTGCTTTCCCTTCCTTACTTATCGTTTCCATCTGTCTCATTCAGCCGCTAATAAGTCACAGCCACTTGGTGATTTCTTGCGGTTCGAGCTAGCCAGTCGTAACCATTTGGTGGGATACTTGTAGAAATTAATTTTAATTTAGAAAAATAATTTTTTCTAATTAAATACGATTTTGTTCAAAGTTTAAAGATTATGAAGATGGACATAAGGAGGAGAAGTCAATATTTGGAAAGTATGTATTGTTGAAGTCCGCTTTGTAATATTATTTCTTTATTTCAAGGGTTGTAATTTAGGAATACACAATAGTCACTCGGTCCATTATTATTTTATTTAATTATCAAATAATTATTTAATTATTATGTTTGATAACATGTCCATACATCAGTCGATTACATACCATACATGAAAATCCCACATAGTTTTATATGATCATGCATCTCATATATAAAAATATGATTTATTAGAATTGTCCTAATATGTTTATATGTATTATTTTATGAAATCAATTGCATATAAACTGCTAGATCTTAATTAGTTGCAACTTGGTAATCACAGTACACGAAAGACTATAGTAACTTTTAGGATAACCAACTTTAGTAAAAAAATATTATTAAAGTTTGATGAATATAATTAATTAGTTAATCTAAGTTCACCTAATTATGACTTAGGTACTTTAGAAGATTAAAATGACCTTAGACCAATGAGATTGAGATAACTAAATATTAAATATTCATAGAGTTATTATTTTAACCAGTGATTAATTTGAAATTAATTGATTAGTTAAAATAGAAACACATAATCCTAGAATAGTGAATGGAAGAAGGTTGACATGTCAATGTAACCTACGATCTCCATCATTAGTACAGCATCATGAGGTGCAGTAAGGGCCTCGAGATGACTTTATTTTCATCTCCCTAAGAAAGGTTTCGAGCTGTACCAGTACCAAGGTTGGGCTTCTTAAGAAGATAAGAGGAAGTTATGTAGTTTAATTTTGACCGACCCTAAGATGGTATATTCTAAATGAAGGCGTGAAATCTGAAATGAGGGGTTATACTCACAAAGTCACAATTAAATTTTCATGTGGATAGTTGTGACTTGACCGAACAAACGATACCTTATTGTTAAAAGAGAAAATATAAGATATTTTAAGTTTTAATTAATAAGGATGAGAATGTATCATAGACAGTCTGAGGTTAACCTAACTGAACCTAAGGCAACACATTACTCGTTGGGTTATTTTATCGTGATTAGTAACTGTTAAATTTGTGTGTTTATTATGCTGCATTCATGCATCACGTTTACTTTTTGAATTCTAGATATTTATCAACAATATTGAATCTTGTATGTTTTAAATTTCAGTTATCATTATTATGTCTACCATGGGCAACCCTGTTACTGCTTTACTCGCTCTTGAGAAATTGAATGGTGATAATTTCATACGTTGGAAATCAAATATGAACTCAAGTTCATTCTTACTGAGAAATGTCCTGAGGAGCCCGTTGCTAATGCCTCTAGGAATGTTAGGGACAAATATGATGCTTGGATCATATCAAACAACATGGCGAAGTGTTACATTCTTGTTAGCATAAATGATGTTTGAGAACCAAGCATAAAAGCATCGAGATTGCCTATGAAATTATGAAATCTCTATAGGCGATGTTTGGGTAGCTGTCTGATCAAAGTCGTCATGAGGCCACTATGAGTTATATGACGACTAGGATGAGAAAAGGTACTTCTGTGCGAGAACATATTTTGAACATGATCAACATAATGCGCGAGATTGAAGTACATAGGGTGACCATTGATGAGCAGACTCAAGTTAGCATTATACTTGAGTCGCTCACACCAACTTTTTATGCGTTCACCACCAACTAAGTTATGAACAAGTTGTAATTCAACATGACTTAATTGTTGAATGAACTGCAGATTTTTGAGTCACTCAACCTTAGAATGACCAAAGAGAGCGAGAAAAATGTTGCTGAGCAAAAACATTCTTCCAATATTGTTAGGAATAAGAAAAGGAAGAAGAACAATGGTAATGACAAGAGTAAGAAGAAAAGAGGAAAGAAAGCTAAGACATCATCGAAAGTCAAGAAGAATAATAACGAAACAAGCCCAAGGGAAAATGTTTCCACTGTGGGGTTGAAGGTCATTAGAAAAGAAACTATAACAAGTATCTCTCCGAACTAAAAATGAAAGATAAATATAAAAATGATTTACTTGTACTTGAAGCCTACTTAGTGGAATATGATTTGTCATCCTGGATACTTGATTCATGAGCCGCTAACCATGCATATTCATCTTTACAGATGCTTGATTCGTTAAGGGAGCTAGCTGATGGCGAGGTCATTTTGAGAGTTTGCAGTGGTGCGCTCGTGTCAGCTAAAGCATTAGGGGCAGTCCATTTACTTTTTGGATATAATTATTTAGTTTTGAATAATGTTTATTATATTCCTGGTTTTTCGAGAAATTTGATTTCTCTTTCATTTTTGCAAAAATAGTTATTTAAAGTTTCTTTTATTAATAAAAGTTTTTTTCTAAGAATGGATTCGATATTTGTCATGCTAAAGATAAACAGACTGTATATGCTTAAACTGACTGAACGCGCGTTAAATAATTCTGAATTATTTAAAGTAGCAAAACCTAAAAGTAACAGATGACAAAGAGTTTTTCATGATGATGATAACACATATCTTTGGCATCTTAGGTTGTGATATATTAATCTAGATAGGTTAAACATGTTAATAAAAGATGGTGCTTTGAGAGAACTAAAAGTTTGAAATCTTCCTATTTGTGAATCCTGTTTAAAGGGTAAAATGATCAAGAGACCTTTCTCTGGAAAGGGTCAAAGAGCCAAGGAACCACTTGAGCTAGTGCATATTGATGCCTGTGGACCGATCAATTACAAGCTAGAGGTGGATCTGAGTATTTTGTCACTTTTATTGACTATTACTCAAGATATGGTTATACTTACCTAATGCAAAATAAGTTTGAAACTTTTGAAAAGTTTAAGGATTTAAAAGCTAAAGCTGAAAATAAATTAGGTAAATCTTTGAAAACCCTTTGATCAAATCGAGATGGTGAATATTTGGATTTAGAATTTAAGAATTACTTGTTGGAGTATGAAATCCTATCCCAACTCACAACACCTGGAACGCCACAACAAAATGGTGTTTCAGAAAGGAGAAATTGTAGCTTATTGGATATGGTTAGGTCAATGTTAGGCTACTCATCACTGCCGCTTACATTTTGGAGATACACATTACACACGGCTACATATATTTTGAATGCAGTGCCTTCTAAATATGTAAGCAATACACCTTTAAAGTTATGGAATGGCTCCTAACCCAGTTTGTATCATTTCCATATATGGTGGTGTCCAGCTCACATTCTTAGATCCAAGACTGGAAAGATAGACTCAAGGTTTGAAGTATGCATATTCGTTGGCTATGCTCTAGAGACTAGAGGTGAATGCTTTTATAGTCACAATGATCAAAAAGTGTTTATATCGACAAATTCCACCTTCATTGAACACGATTATATGAAAAACTACAAACCTCAAAGTAAAGTAGTTCTTGAGGAATTAGCGACTGATGAAATCAGACTACCTTCAATTTCTATTGATAAACGGCAAACTAGAGAAACCATAACTCTTGGAAAGGAAACCCATGTGTAACGTCGTAGTGGGAAGGTTGTGAGACAACCAGTTCGCTACGAACTAGATGCACATGTCCTAGTGTCAGACACTAAAAATGATGATCAATTATCTTATAAAGAAGCAAAGGATGATTCTGAAAAGGAGAAATGACAAGATACCATGAACCAGTAAATGTAATCTATGTATTCTAATTCCGTCTGGGAACTTGTAGATCAATCTGAAGATTTCATGCCCATTGGATTTAAATGGATCTTCAAGAAGAAAATAGGTACAGATGGGAAAGTAGAGACTTTCAAGGCACGGTTAGTAGCTAAGGGCTATACACAAAAGGAATGAGTCAATTATGAAGAGACATTCTTCCCTTTGACCATGCTAAAATCCATTCACATTCATTTGTCCATAACCGCTAGTTTTGACTATAAGATATGATAAATTGACGTCAATATAGCTTTTTTAAATGACTCTCTTGAAGAAAACATCTATATGATGCAATCAGAAGGGTTCGTACAAAGGGGTAGGATCAGAAAGTATGCAAGTTGTTTAAATTCATTTATGGATTAAAGCTATCATCTAGATCTTAGAATCTTACCTTTGATGAGATTATAAAGTCATATGGCTTCAAGCAAAATATTGACAAAGCCTGTATTTATAAATACATCAAATATAAGATAGTGGTTTTCTTAGTTCTTTATGTTGATGATATTCTATCATTGTGAATGATGTAAAAACTCTGTCAAATGTAAATAAATGGTTAGTTGATTAATTCCAAATGAAAGATTTGGGAGAAGTGAGTTATAATTTGAGCATCCAAATCCCAAGAGAGAAAGAACAAGCTTTTGGCTCTTTCTCAGGAATCTTATATTGATAAGGTGCTGGAGAGATTCTCTATGGAGAATTCCAAGAAAATGTCAACCATTGACCAAACATGAAATTGTCCTCTCCAATGAACAATGTCCTAAGGCACCTCAGGAGGAAGATGATATGAGAAAGGTTCCTTATGCTTCAGCAGTTGAAAGTCTCATATATGTCATGTTGTGTACAAGACTGGACATCTGTTATGCAGTGGGGATTATCACTCATTATCAATCGAATCCAGGTTTGGAACACTGGATTACAGTAAATCATAATCTCAAGTATCTTAGGAGAACGAGAAACTATATGTTTGTTTATTCAGGTGGAGACCTAAACCCCACTTGATATACTGATTCTGATTTTCAATCAGACAGAGACAACCGAAAGTTGACATCTGAATCAATATTCACCCTAGGTGGACGAATTATAGTCTAGAGAAGTATTAAACAATTCAGCCTTACACATTCCACTATGGAAGCCGAATGTATAACAACTTGTGAAGCTGCGAAAGAAGCGGTATGGCTCAGAAAGTCCTATACTGATCTGGAAGTAGTTCTAGATATGGACAAGCCACTGATCCTATATTGTGATAATAGTGGACGGGAACGAATTTAATGGAAACGAGGAGTCACAAGAGGGGCAAGCACATAAAGAGGAAATATCGTCTTGTAAGAGAGATCGTGCATCGAGGAGATGTGACTGTTATAAAGATAGCGTCAAAACAGAAGGCTGATCCTTTTACAAAGACACTTCCTCCGAATACATTTTAGAGTCACGTGCGTAACATGAGATTGAGAGTAATGCCACATTTTCTTTAGGGCAAGTGGGAGATTGTTGGGGTATATGCTCTCAAAGCATGTTTATTGACATTTTGATATGAAATTTAATGATGATTACACTTTTCTTATAATTGTTCTTTTAAATTATTGTTGAATAATTTATATAAATATCTGAAAATTTTATATTCATTAATGAGTCTATGATCTTATATTGGTACAAGAAGATTAAGATCATAGATAATGAATAAAATTCTCAGCAACATATTAAGATCTTTTAGCGGACTCCAGCCGTTTCTTCAAGTTATCAAGTATGATCAGGTTTGATCTTTCTGTTTGCCCATTCCCCTGTGGGTAGTAAGGCGTGGAAAAGCGGTTTATGATCTTCAGATTTTCGTAAAATTTTCTTACTAAGTTCCCGGTGAACTGAAGTCTGTTGTCAGATATCAAGATCTGGGGGATCCCGTACATGCACACCAAATTTTTCCATAGGAACCCCTCACGAATTCTAGCCAAGGCTTCAGCCTCGATCCACTTAGAAAAATAATCCGTTGCTACCAATAAAAATGCTTCTGGGTAGGTGCCAGGGGGAGTGGCCCAACAATGTCCAGGGCTAACTCCATGAACAGCCAAGGACTAGCCACGATTTTGAGTTTTTCTGGGGTCATTTTTGCTACAAGCGTGAAACTCTGACACTTGTCGCACCGTTTCACATACTGTTGTCATCCTGATGCATTCAGGGCTAGTAGTATCCTTCATTCATGACTTTATGGGCTAGTGATCTGCCCCCAGTGTGGTTTTCCTATATGCCCTCATGAATTTTTGCTAACACATAGTGGGCCTCATTTTCCCGTAGACACTTGAGCTATTGTCAAACAAACAGTTTCTTATATAATATCCCATTAATTATCGTGTACTTGGCACCTCGTTGTTGTACTTTATTGGCAAGTAGCTTGTCTTTAGGAAGCATTCCTTCTTCAAGGAAATGAATTATGTCATCCTACCAATTGAGTTCCCGTTCAACTTCTACATTATCCACGTTATTCCACGTGAGTGAGATGCTTGGCTCCTTCAGAATTTCCACGAGGACATTCCTTTTGTAGGGGAAGCGTAGTGAAGATTCCATATTTACCAATGCATACGCGTGCCCATTTTCTATTCTCGGGATCTCATAGTTTTTTAGTGTACCGATGAGATCTTTTGCTTGTTGTAAGTAGTTCATCATCTGCTCATCTTTGACTATGTATTCCCCGTTACCTATTTCACAATTAGCATGGAGTCACCAAATATTTTTACATCGGTTACCTCATATTACCGCAGCAAAGATACTCCCGCGATCAATGCTTCATATTCTATTTCATTATTTGAAGCATTGAATTTGAAGGGGATGAGGTGCTCAAATGTTTCCCCAGAAGGTGTTTGTATTACTAGTCCCGTTCCTAGTCCTCTATTATTTGTGTACCATCAACAAAGCGTTTCCATGATCCTTCTTTCTCTGTTTGATGGGGTTTCTCTTCGAATTTCCCTTCACTAAAGTCTACCACGAACTTTGCTAATACTTGCCCCTTTATTGAAGTTCAGAATTCATAACTGATGTCGTAAAGGCTCAGCTCAATTGACCACTTTTCTATACTCCCGCTTGCCTTCATTGAGTGCAAAAGGTTTTTAACGGGCGAATCCGTCAACACCTTAATGTTGCGGGCCTGGAAATAAGATCTTAACTTCTGTGCTGTAGTTACACCGACTAGTACTAGTTTCTCCATTTATTTATATCTCATTTATGTCACTACAAGACTTTTGCTCATGAAGTATACATGTTTATGTTTCTCTTCCTCTTCTTTGATAAGTATTGCGCTGACCACCTCCATTGAGACAGCTACGTATAATAGAAGCTACTCTCTAGGAGTAGGTTTGGAGAGTAAGGGGGAGTTGTTAGGTACTCTTTAATCTTGGCAAAGTCTTCTTCACACTCTTCATTCCAACCGCTCGTAGAATTTTTCCATAACCTCTCAAAGGAAGGCTTGGATTTCTTTGAGGAACCTATTCAGAGTGACTAATCTTCCCGTTAACCCTTGGATTTCTTTGAGGTTCCACTGGGACTTCATTTTTATGATTGACTTTATCAGGTCTGTGTTTACTTTGATTCTCCATTTTATAACTAGGTGCCCAAGAAACATTCCTGCCACTACTCTAAAAGTGAACATCTCTGGGTTTAGCTTCATGGAATTTCTCTTTAGAACAGAAAATACTTCTATATTCTTCCCGATCTGCTCGTGGAAGACTTTGTTCCCCAACATTTGATAAGTTGCACCTTCATTCTTTAGACGAAAGGGCATGACTTTATAACAATAGACGTCGTACTCCGTAGTGAAAAATGTTTTTTCCTGATCAAGTTGGAACATTTTCACTTGATTGTAGCCTGAGTAAGCATCCATGAAGTTGAGCAGTTCGTGCCCTGAAGAAACATCTACCATTTGATCTATCCTTGGTAGCATGCATTCGTCTATGGGGCATGCATTGTTTAGGTCAGTGAAGTCCACACAGATCTTCCACTTCTCATTCTTCTTCTGCACCATTACCACATTAGCTAGCCATTCAAAGTAGTTTACCTCCCTGATAAAATCCACTACCAAGAGCTTCTCGACCTCCTCTTTGATCACTTGATTTTATTCAGGAGTAAGGCTTCTCTTCTTTTAATTTACAGGTTTTATGGCGGGAGCCATGTTTAATCTGTGGCAGATTAGCTCTTCTAGAATGTCGGGCATCTCCTGCACCGTTGCTGCAAATACATCTCCGTTTTCCTTCAAAAATTTCACCAACTTGCTCTTCTCATTTTCCTCGAGACGAGCGCCATTGTTGTTAATCTTCAGGGTCTTTTCTTCCAAACATATGAGCTCTATTTCCTCTCCCACCTCGTATCTCACGCCATCTTTCCCAATTTCTTATGATTACTATAAATCTGTGGGTCTTTTTCCTTCGGCCTTCTTCATAGCCTTTTTCTTAGCGGATTCTAACGCCGTCACTGAATAGATGCGAGTAGCGGCCTAGTCGCCTCATATTGTTTTCACTCCCTCTGGTGACTAGTATTTCAACACTTGGTAGAATTTTGAGGGTACAACCTTCATCCTATGGAGTCAGGTCCTCCCAGGATCGTATTATATGAGGACATCGTTCCTAGCACCATAGACTCGGTCATATAGTTAAATGGATCTGCGTTCACCGGGAGAGTCAGAGTTCCTTCTAAGTAGTTGATGGCTTCGTTGAAACCAATCAACGATTGCGAACTCCCTTACAACTTTCGATCTCCACCGTTGCTCGGTATATGATGTTCACTATGCTCCTGTTGTCTACCAGGACTCTCCTCAACAAGCAGTTTACAACTTGTATTGAGATGACTAGGGAAACGTTATGATGTCTGTCGTGCTCCAGATCTAAATTGTTTAAGAGCAGTGGCAGATTCCCGTTGATTTCTAAGGGTTTTTACCGGTGTCTTTCTAACATTGGCCTATTGCAGTATATCTTGCTTTCCTTTTTCGTTGTTCCCTCTTGTTTGGTTAGTCCTATAATTAACGATGCGAAGGGGATGCTTCTCATTGTCTCGCTTGTCTTCCCCATGACTGTCTTTCTCAGCCTCCTGCTTGTGTTCATCATTTTTTACGAATGGGCTAATGTACATTTCCTTGATCAGTTGTTCAATATAATCTTTAAGCCAAAAACAATCCCGTGTGTAACGCCTGTTACCCCTGTGGTAGGAGCAGTACTTGTATTTATCCCTATAGTTTGGTTCCTTGGTGAGCGGGGCTGATCTTTTCAGCCAAGGTTTTTCTTTGATAGCCTCTAGGATCTGGTTGACTGGAATAGTCAACGGTGTGTAGACTTTTCCCCTTGGGTGGACTCTGTCAAGATCCTGTCTTGGGTACGTGATTCTTTCTTGCTTGATATTCTTCCCATATTCTCTTTTCGTTCCGTCGTGCTTCATTCTTTCGAGTCTTACACATATTTCTCATTTTCGCGATTCCTCTTTCTTCCGTTCAGCCGCTCTCTACATACTCCTCTTTTCTTTCTTCAGAGTTATGTATGCTCTTCCTCCATTGAAAGTGGCCTCACTTTGAAAAGATTCTAAAAAATTGGTGATTCTGGCTCAGACTTCGTTGGAAGGGCAATCTAACAAACCGGTCGACACAGTTCTTGACCTTGGCCATCTCGTCTCTGAAGCGATGAGTGTATTCCAGCAAGGACTCCCCTTCCTTGGTAGAGATTATCATCAGGTGTTCTGAGCCTTCCATGACCATATTACTAGTAGAGTATTGCTCTATGAAAATGGAGGACATGACAGTGAAGCTCACGATCGAGTGCATCGGCAATGAGTGATACCACTTCAAAGTCGTCCTATCTAGACTAGTGGGGAACATTCTGCACATCAACTTGTCATCATGTTGCTATAGAGCCATGTCTTGTCTAAATCGTCGAAGATGGTCTACGAGATCAGTTTTCCTTCGTAGTATTTTAATCTGGGAGCAACGAATTTTTTGGGTACGGGCGACGCCAGGATTTCTGGGCTTAATGATGTCTGAATAAGGAATTCGAAGTCATTTTTTCCCGTACTCCTAAGATTCCTCATTTCCATCATCTTTTATTCGAACAGTTCTTCTATTACTTCCTTTGACATGATTTGGGATTGCCGAGCCTTTCCCGTAGCCTCCTTCACGAGGTTCTACCACTGGACTTCCTCTTCCCATCACATGTTTCTACTATTCTCGTGGTCTCATTGTCTTCCGTCTCGATGGTTGCCCCCAGAATGGGCTTCCTGTTCATTGTTATTTTCTCGTTCATCATCATCCACTCGTTGACTGACCTCTGCTCGCATTTTTGCAAGTTCATGTTGTAGTGTGTTGATCTGATCTTGCACATTTTGCCATGCGTTACATATTGCTTTAGCATTCCTTCGTTCCATCTTATGCATCCCTTTGACGATCGTCTGTAGCATTTTCGTTGGTGGGGTTGGGTGATCTATGTGGTCATCTCCATTTCTAGTTCTGTTGCCTTAATTTAGGGCTGCGTTGGATCTGGTTCTAGGCATGTTTATGATCTTGTTCGGTGGGTCTCCTGTGCTTTTATCTCAGCTCTCAATGAGATAACCAAAATGTAAAGGATTTTTTTACTAATCATGTATCGAAGGGAAAAATATTGATAAGGGTTGATTTATATGGGTATTAAAGAGCGAGAAATAGCGTAATGAGTAAGTGCTCGTATTTGTTTGAGTTTTATTGAGTGCATGTGTTTCATTTAAAACACTGGCCTTACATAGGCTTGCTAATTTATATGAGTTGATTAGAATAATAATAAAAGGGAGGAGAATGATTATCCTCCCCCTTTGGTCTCGAAGGCACTATTATGCCTAGATACACCCATTCGTGAGGGATATTTCTGCCAGGTATGACCCTCTTTCCCTTCCTTCCTTATCATTTTCATCTATCTCATTTAGCCATCAACCAGTTACAATCACTTGGTGATTTCTTACGTTTCGAGCCAGTCAGTCGTATCCATTGATGGCTTGCCATCCTGTCTCGTCCGAGGCATTCAACTACCTAATAAATCATTGCCATTTGACTGTCATTGTATATCTCTTTTGTCTGCTCCAGTTCTTCTTCTGATGTTTCTATTCCCATTCTTACACAGTTCAACAAGTACCTTGTCCGTTCAGAGTAGTTCTCCGAGTCTCACGTTCCTTTTCGAGTTGGCCAGTCAACTTTTCCCATTCTGGTGCTCTTTCTCGTTCTCGGTATGTGTCCTGCCGTTCTTCTCTTATTTATGGGTGTCTCACGACATCAGTCTTCTCTCTCATTTCCTCTTTTCTGACGCTTTCCCCGAGCCCTTTGGTTGGCCCTCCTTGTCCACATGGCAGTGGGTATTTTTACTTGTTCACCATGTTTGCCCATCTTACTAATTTTTATGACAATTTTGAGTCCTTATTGTACTTTTTTCATATATATATAGTAAAGATTTGTTCATACATATACATACATATATGTATATAACTCTATACATATATATTAATCTATTTTTTATCCCTTATCGATTTTAACGTCCTAAGGATAAAATACATAGGGTTAGAAAGAGTGCCAAAAAGAATCTTTTGTAAATTTTGCATAATCTTGAATATTATCAATTACAGTACGTAAACTAAATGATATAATGCAATAAAAAGTTAAATTCGTCCTTGATTCTAATGTAGTTTATTTGTATATAGTCAGTCACATGCCTATATATCAACAACAAATGGTGCATGAAGTGGTAGATTTTTATAATATTCCAAATGACCTCTTTACATATGTACAAATTGATATGCACATGTGTTGATCGATTAAAAGAGACTAATTATTTGTATAAAAATTTCTTGCCAGCTTTATATATGTTAATCGCACTCAATTAAAAGAGACAACTATTTGAGTACAAAATTCTTGCCAACTTTGTATGTATAAAAGCTACTGTTTTACACAGATAACAGCAAAATCAGTAGCAAAATTCTACTAGTTTAAGTGTATTGCTTTTTAAGTTGTATAGTAAGGACTACCCTTCTTACAAAGCTCACCCTTTTCATGTATAGAATCTCTTGAGCATTGAGTAAGAAGCTCATGTTTTCCTCTCTCAATCTAACAATATAACAGAAGAATATTCCATAAAAGTACATATTTCGTCATTTAGTGCACTTGTATAAAACTTGCTGACGCAATACATTGAGGATGAGGGGTCAATCTTACTCCTTAGATGTTGAGTTATACATAGGCTTAGATGGATTTGATGACAAGCCAACAATATTTTATCCCCCCTCAAGTTAAAAGGGGAGGGAACCACTTTAAGCTTAGATTTTAGGTACTTGAATTTTTCTGTTGAAAAGGGTTTTAGTGAGGATGACATATGTTTCATTAAGAGAAGGAACATAGAGAACTTGGAGTGATTTGGAGAGAAGTTGAACCCTGATAAAGTGAAGGTCCACTTTTATGTGTTTGGACCTAGCATGTAACATATGATGAGAAGTAAGCACTACAACAAATATGACATTTTACAGGATTTAAATACAGGGTTTGTAGCCTCCTCGTGTAAAAAACTGAAAACAACAAAACTTGTTGTGAACCACATAAAAAAATCGAGTTAAAAGTTAAAAATCAGCAGGACACAAATTTTTAGAGACGCGGGACTCAGAAAAAAAATGAGCGGGATGAAACATTTATGCATACCTACTACCCACTTCGCTCAGTTCCTTCTCAAGAAAGACTCTCGATTCCTCGATTTTCAGAAGCTATTCTTCTCCATTTTCATAGGTTTCATTGGCCACGCATAAGCTCAACCCTAATCTCGTTGTTCTTGGTCATGAGGTGAACCGCTTTTAATCGAAGCTCTCCTAGTCGTATGTCAAACCTAGTGCTAGAGGGTACTTCACGGTTCGTTCATTTCTTCTTGATCTCTACTCTTCGTGACTGCTCTTTTAACTAATTTTATTATGATGAACATATCTCATTTTGGTTGATTTCTTGTTTCTGATTTTTTAAACTTTTTCGATACGGAAATTTCTGGGATTTGGAGAAATATCTAGCTTCTAATTTTGTTGCTTGATGTCGAGGAAATTTAGGTTGATTTTTTAGGGATTAGGAGATCCATTTTTTTTCCTATTTTGATGAACTCGTTTAATCACGTGCTTCCTATTTCTCTCTCCAGATGAGCTGTTAATTGTCAATTTCATTGATTTCTATATAATTATGATTTGCAGAAGAGCCATTCATGATTTCTTCTTCAAAATGGCAAAGAATATATTATTCGATGATTAAGATTCGTGTTGAACATTGACATGTTAGATTAAGAGCACTGGACCGGGAATTGATAGGTCTCACCGTGAACTCTGTCTCAAATTTATTCTTGTAAGTTTGATTACTTTGAGAACCTATAATTCGTATTCATCTGTAATCAGAAAAACCGAGTTCTGATTGTATTCATATTTTTTTAATTTACTGTTGAGTTGTGATAGTTATATTTGCCAAGCTACTAAGTGCATTATTTGATATGTGAGAGAATTTAGTGTCTTTCTCATTATGGCTTTCTCAAAATTTGTCAAAATGCTGAGTTATGGTTTTGACAAGGCTGATGGGATCTAATGTGTTGTTGCAAGTTCAATGTGCTCACATAGAATCCTCTTCACAATGCTCTAGATAGTTAGTTTGCTTCAATTTTCATGTGAGATGAATATAATGGATGGCTTCTTGATGTTTCAGCGAGTCCTTGCAAGGCCAATGCGAGACTGAGACTGATGGCGTTTATTTAAATGAATTTTAGAGTGGTGGGTGATTGGGTGAAGTTGAATACTGAGACCTTTGAGAAGGTTATTTTGGTAATTTCTAAGTTGGGGAAGAAAGGTGGTGGTTAGCTTAACATTCCTCCAGGAGATTGGTGTACGACCTCCTTGAATCTCAATATTCTCAACAATCATATGACTCTTTTTCTTGCTAAAGATGTTGTTATACTTGGAATTCAGGTATTTTTTTTCTTCTATACATAATGATGATTGTTTATTATGTTGTGTTCAACATATGGGTTTATAATTTTATTTAGTTAATGTCTAATTTTCCATATCTGTTTGTTTCCTTTTAAAGTACTAAGAGCAAATATAACTTTATTTAAAATAAAAGCGTACCTTTTTCAAGCAAATTGGATCGATGCTTGAATTTAGTTCTGTAATTCAATTACTTGCAGGTGAAAGAAGAGATGTCGATGCGCAAATTTTATGAAATAATGTTGGCTCATGGTCTTGAGAAATAGGTACATGTCTTTAGCTTTTTCAATTTCAATTGTATGCTTATCTCCTTACAGTTAGAGGCTGTATACTTTTTGTTGGTTCATTTCGACAATCTGACTTGGCAATCAATGGTGGCAATTATAAGATATACTACAAATATTATCCTTGATTTTTACTTCAAATTGGAATACATTTAACTTGTTTTTTGTTTTCCCTTCTAAGCGGCTGATTAGAATGAATTTTAGCTTAGGAGATTCATGATTGTCAGACTTAGTTTCTAGTTAATAAAGTTGCATAAATAAATGTTTATTGCTTTGTTCATCCCAATCTTGAACTTATTGATTGGTCTGTTTTCTTGTATTTGTTCATTTATATTTTTTTTGGAGATGATCTCATTTTCTCCTGTTTTGTAGGTTGAGTTATGTCTGTTGTGAGCACAAAAAAAGGATTTGTAGTTTTATATTGAGGTTAGAAGATTTAGAAAAATACATTCATTCTTCCTTCACTAAAGTTATGATAGATATCATTGTTACATTATTGAATGTTGATATGGCATAATTATGATGTGATCTATTTTGTATGAGAATGCTAGGTAAAGTTGTATAAACTTGCAAATGGTACTAGCTTTTGCTGAAGTAGATTTTTATGGCATTATTTGGGTTGTGATATTGTGAGTTTGAGATAGTTTGGTCTCACCATTCTGGTTGTGGTTGTTAAGACAATAGTTGCTGCTATTGTAACCAAGACTTTTGGATACAACCTATGGACAACTTTCCTTGTAAGTTTCTTACGAAGCTTGTGTAATAAACTAATGGAGTTTGGTTTTCTAATTTGATTATCAACTTTTATTTAGATTTTGGTGTTCTAATTTATATCTATAGGTTGGTGTTCTACTAGCCCAAATCAGAGAATTTGCTTTTGTCCCACTAAGGTTGCAAAGTTGCTTGCTGTGATGAACTCACAATTGATCAATTAGGTTATGCTTTTATTTTATATAGATTTTTGTGTTAAACATACATAGTCGAACATCTTGATAGTATAGTTATTACTTATTAGTGCATAATTTAGAGAGGATATTGATGAGTGTGCTTAACATTCATATTTTAGATAATCTTAACTTTAATTTTATTGGTTCTTTGAGTTTTATTGTTTGATTTATATTTATTATTTTTATCTTATAGGTTAGATGTTCAAATGCATTTGGGTTGATTTTGAAAGATTTAGAAGGAAAAAATGTGGATAAAATGAGAAAAAGATGGATCTGGGCAGAATAGCCAGCATCGCGACTTCCACCTCCGCGACGCTGGCAGCAACCACAAGAAGCAGTAAGCCAGAGCGACGCCACTGGCTTTCCAGCGTCACAACTCCGGCGTGTGATAGATTGGCCAGTGTCACCACGCTGGATCCCACCGTCGTGATGTTGGTGCGATTTTAGATTTTTTTTTGTGATTTTTTTGCTCCAATCCAATCCTTGACGAACCCTAGGTATAAATATAATATTTTAGGTCTTTTAGAGGACTTTTGGGGACATGGGAGGTAGATGATAAATATTTTTGGAGTGGAAACAAAGACGGATCCAATCGGGAGATGGATCTTAACTTTAATTCATCCGCAAATCTAGTTTTTTCTTCTCTTTTACTCTATGTTCATGAATATTATTAGGATATCTTCTTATTCTAGTATGTTCTAAGTTGCTTATCTTGGACTAGGACGTATCTAAATCATGATTGTTTATAAATTTTGATTTTCAATTCAATCGATGTTTATTCAGTATTGTTGAGTATTATAATCCGTTCTTAATGTTTGTGATCGTTTGGCCAACTATTGCATGATTTTAGATTTAATTCTGAGACTGAGAAGTGATGATTAAATTTGATCTTTGTTTATAACATCAATAGAATTTCATAGGTTAGAGATAATTATTGATCTAGTGTAGCAATTACAATTTCCTGCGCTTAATGAGTTTCAACTTATTGAATCTTCACACAGATGTGAGATTAATATATTTGATTCATTATTATCGATGCTTGAGAAAGATTGATAATTATTTTAGAGAATTTTTTTCACTATCAATAATTTGATACACATTGATTGATTGAATTTTTGAATTTTAAGCATGTTTGGTTTGGTGAAATCGAAATCCCTAGATCTTTTATCTATTCAATTAAATTAGTTATCTTTATCAAATCTTTACCATTTTAGTTTAATTAAAAATCTCAACTTTTCATTATTCTCAATTAGAATTAAGGTTTAGTTAATTTTAATTATTAATATCAATCAATCATGTGGACGATACTCTATTTTTATAGAAATTTATTACTTGACGAAGATAGTGTACACTTATACTATAGAATAATCGTAACAGATATGATTTGGATCTTTGTGTAAACCTAATGTTCTTCTAAATGCAAGATAATGACACTATCATTCGTAATAAGTTTTTGGCGTTATTGTTGGAGATTGATTTTGTTTATTAATATTGGAGTTACATATCCTTAATTTTACTTTGAGTCTTAATTTTTTTATTTACGGTTGTTTATTATTTTGAAATTTTAGGCATTTCTAAGGTGTATGAGAAAATTTGGAAGCGAAATTTTGACTCTTCTAAATTTGGAAATTGAGAGAACTTGCCGTCGCAGTAGAAAAGTGAGGAGAGAAGCTTCTAAGCAACCTCACGAAACCATGGAAGATGCTAGAGAAAATCTTGAAATTGTGAACAACTAAAATAATCAGGCAATTCAGGATTATGCTATGCCAGTGGTCAATGAGGTCGCGTCTGCAATTCAACACCATGTTATTAATGCCAACAATTTTGAGATTAAGCTGGCTATCATTCACATGGTGCAAGAAAACTAGTTCAGTGGTCTGCCTAATGATGATCCAAATATTCACATAGCCACTTTCCTCAAAATTTGTGAGATATTCAAGTACAACAATGTCTCAACTGATGCAATTTGGCTAAGATTATTCCCATTTTCACTTCGAGATAAGGCTAAGAGTTGGTTGAACTCGTTACCCGCTGGATCAATTACCACATGGAATGGACTTCCTAAGAAATTTTTGGCTAAATTCTTTCCACCAGGTAAAATAGCCGAGATGAGGAACGAGTTCACTACTTTTCTCCAATATGATATGGAATCTCTTTATGAAGCTTGGGAGAGGTTTAAAGAAATGTTGAGAAGATGCCCACATCATGGACTCCCTGGATGGCTACAAGTCTAAAATTTCTACAATGGTTTTGGAAACTCAACGAGGACACTAGTGGATGCAGCATCAGGAGGAGCTTTAATGGGAAAAACACATGAGGAGGCTTATGCTTTGCTTGAAGAAATGACTGATAATTCCTATCAATGGCTAATTGAGTATAACGTACCGAGAAAGATTCACGGAGTTCATGAAGTAGATGCTCTTACCGCTTTTACTACTCAAGTAGCTACATTGTCAAAGCAATTGAGCTCTTTCACCGTCAATGCTAGTGCCATTCATGTTTCATGAGAAGTTTGTAATATGTGCAATAGACCACATCTTAGTATTGAATGTCAAGCCGATAATCCTTTTGCTCCTTTTCAACCAAAACATGTTAATTTTGTTGAGATTTACAGCAGGCCGAATAACCCATTGTCCAACACTTATAACGAAGGGTGGCGAAATCACCCAAATTTCTCTTGGAAGGATAATCAGAATGTGATGAATCCACCAAATGCTACTCAGCCTCAACAACCTAAATTTTCTTTAAAATATGCTCTTACCGAGCTCACAGTCAATACTACTCAATTTATAGCAAGAACAGATGCTACACATTAGTGGTAAGAAACAAGTATTCAGAGTCAAACTGCATCTATCCAAAATTTGGAGCTTCAAATGTGCCAACTATCAGAAATACTAACTCAGAGACCACAAGGTTCTCTACCGAGCAACACCGAGAGGAATCCAAAAGAACAAGTAAACGCCATTACTCTTTACAGTGACAAGGAGTTAGCAGAACCTCAGAAAGCCAGTGTTGAAAATTCTCAGCCAATTGAAGCAGAAGTTGAGAAATCGTGATGATCTTGCCAAGAGCTTAGAAAAGAAGAAAGGCAAGCCTATTCAAAGTTCTTTCCTAATAATCCTCTACCATATGTTTCACTTATTCCATACCCTTAACAGTTCCAAAAGCAGAAATTGAACAAATAGTTTTCTTAGTTTCTTGATGTGTTTAGGAAACTACATATAAACATCTTTTTTTATTGATGCTTTGGAACAAATGTCAAGCTATGTCAAATTTATGCAGGATATTCTCTCAAATAAGAGAAAGCTAGATTAGTATGAGACAATTGCACTTACTGAAGAGTGTAGTGCTATCTTGCAAAATAAGTTGCCTCCGAAGTTAAATGACCTTGAGAGTTCTACTATTCCTTGCACCATTGGGAATTTATATTTTGAAAACGCTTTATGTGATCTTGGGGCTGGTATTAATTTGATGTCGTATTTAGTTTACAAGAAGCTAAGCCCATGATGGTATCTTTAGAGTTAGCTGATCGGTCTATCAAATTTCCATTGGAGATTATTGAGGATGTTTTGGTAAAGGTGGATAAATTTATTTTTCCAGCTGATTTTATTGTTCTTGACATGGAAGAAAACAAAGAAATTCCAATTATTATTGGTAGACCATTTTTAGCTACAGGAAGAACTCACATTGATGTGTAAAAATGAAAACTTATTTTGAGAGTGCAAGATGATCAGGTAATTTTTAATGTCTTCAAAGCAATCAAACACCCAAATGATATGAATAGTTGTTTGCGGGTGGATAGTGTAGAATTTGGAAAAGGTAAACCTAGACACCTACCATTTATTAAAAAACTATCAGTGTTAGACCTCCACATTTGATACACTTTTATGGGAGAAGCATTCACTCAGCCTGTCATTATCTTTGCTTTGTTAAATGGTGAATAAGAAGATAAGCTGCTGAGGGTGTTGAGAGAGCAACAAATTGTTTTAGGTTGGTCGATTTCTAACACAAAGGGAATTCTAAAGTCAGTGGACAACGGGTGAAGGTTGGATGATCATTATGTCTTGCTAAAGACATTAAAGCAGGCGCTACCGGGAGGCAACCGGATTTTATTTATGTTTTTTTTATTTTGCTTATTTTATTTTTGTTTTTCTTCAGGTTTTTACTTAAAAAAAACTATGGACGATTTTGGCTCATGCACCACTTTCCCCTTAGTTGGAGATAATATGTACAATGTAGAGAATGACGGGGATGATAGCTCATCATTATTCAGGAAAGTCTTCTCTACTTACTCCTTTTATATATTTTCTTTTCATGGAGGTCAATGAAAGTTTGTAGTTTGGGGGTGGTGGCTTTAATTAAAATTGCATTTTTTTTGCGTCTGTTGTAGACAAAACTAACACCTATGATGAGATTGGTTTTGAATTATTGATAACTTTGGAAAAATGATGAATTTGTGTATCGTTGTGTGTTTGGACAAATTATTGATTTGTATTTCACTAGAGAATCCCGACATTTTGAGCACCTAGCCTTGAACGTTTGATTATCTTTTTGCTTAGAGAAGGTTTATGTGATTTAAAAAATCATTATGATCTAATAAGACTAAGAAGTTGGCTTATGAAAAATCATTAGTGGGGAGTGACATGAAAAATTGGCTTATGGAGTTCTAATCTATTTATAGATTAATGGATCCATTTTTCTAAGACTTGGTTGCATAAACTCATTTAAGACTAAGAAATTGGACGGCTTAAGGAGTCACACACCCATCCAGGAGTTTTCAAAGTGTAATGTAAGTTGGTGTTTGTGTTGAAACTCTAAATGATCATAATTCAGAAGTTTTTCTTAAGTTATCACTATATTGAAATCTCTGGGGCATGTTGAGTTAGTCAAAACATTTCATCATTTGATCCATAGTTTTGCTTAATTAGTGTTAAATGTCTTCTTGTTTGATTTTTTATTTAAGTTTTGCTCGAGTACTAGCAAAAAGTTAAGTTTGAGGGTATTTGATGAGCGTGTTTCACACTCATATTTTAGATAATCATAACTTTAATTTTATTGGTTCTTTGAGTTTTATTATTTGATTTTTGTTTGTTTTTGTTTCTATCTTGTAGGTTAGATATTCAAATACATTTAGGCAAAAATGCTAATAAAATGAGAAAATGAAGGATCTGGGCAGAATAGCCAGCGTCGCGACACTGGATTCCATAGCCGCAACGCTGGTGGAAACCACAAGAAGCGGTAAGCCAGCGCCACGGTGTTGACTTTCCAGCATCACGATGTTGGCGCGTGACAAATTGGCTGGAGTCGCGACGCTGGATCCCACTGTCGCGATTTTAGATTTTTGTGTTGTGATTTTTTTGCTCCAATACAATCTTTGACGAACCCTAGAGTATAAATATAATATTTTAGGTCTTTTAGAAGACTTTTAGGGACGTGGGAGGCAGAGGAGAAATATTTTTGGAAAGTAAATGAAGACGGATCCAATCGGGAGACGAATCTAAACTTCAATTCATCTACAAATCTAGTTTTTTCTACTCGTTTTCTCTATGTTCATGAATATTATTAGGATACCTTCTTATTCTAGTATGTTATAAATTTCTTAACTAGGGCTACGATGTAGTCAAACCATGATTGTTCATAAATTTTGATTTTCAATTCAATCGAGTTTATTCAGTATTATTGAGTGTTATAATCCATTCTTAATGCTTGTGATCGTCTAGTCAACTATTGCATAATTTTAGATGAGACTCAGAAGTGATGATTAAATTTGATCTTTATTTATAACACCATTAGAATTTCATAAGTTAGAGATATTTATGGATCTAGTGCAGCAATTATAATTTTTTGTGCTTAATAAGTTTCAACTTATTCTTGACAGAGATGTGGGATTAGTATTTTTGATTCATTGCTATTGATGCTTGAGAAAAATTGATAATTACTTTAGAGAAATCGCTGTCAATAATTTGATAAACATTGATTGATTGAGTTTTAGAATTTTGAGCATGCTTGATTTGGTGAAATCAGAATCCCTAAATCTTTTATCTATTCAATTTAAACTATCATCTTTATCAAATCTTTATCGTTTTAGTTTAATTAAAAATCCCAACTTTTCATCATTCTCAATTAGAAATAAGGTTTAGTTAATTTCAATTATTAATATCAATCAATCATGTGGACGATACTCTATTTTTATAAAAAATTATTACTTGACGACAATTGTGTACACTTGCACTATAGAATAATTGTAACAGATATGATTTGAATCTTTGTGTAAATCTAATGTTCTTCTAAATGCAAGACAATGACACTATTTGTAGGACTTCTTGAGTTTGAAGAATAGAATTGTATTCATGAGGTTAACTTGTATGATTTTTTGGAACTTTTTTTTTCATTTATTAGAACAAGTGTTGTTTGCACATTTTAAGGATAAGTTAGTTTTCAAGTTAGATTTATTTGTAAGCTGATCAGATGAATAATGTGATATATTGTTGGAATGATATATGTTAATGTTATCAATTATTATATTGGTTCTCTTTATGATACTTAAAATTATTCTTTTGAAAGTATTTAATATAAATAATTGACTATAACAATGAACCTTATGATATCTAATTTTATAGGATACAAAAATACTTGTGAATGTTAATTCATGAGTATTAAAAATATTTGTTAAATATATTCAACAGGGGTTCGAAAATCCTATTAACAACATTCTACAGGAGTTGAAAAATCCTGTAAAAAGTGAGATCACAGAGTTCTTCACAAGAGACATTGTGCCTTGCAGAAAACGTAGATTTTTAGCATGAGTGGCTGTCACAGACGCCGCGAAAACCCTGTGGATTAATATTCACAGGGTTTTCTGCCTCTTGTAGAATGTCATATTTTTTGTAGTGATGAGATGTTGCTCCTAAATTGTTTTACCAAACAGTTGAAGGGAGATGGAGAGACATGTGCAATTCCTTTAGCAAATGGGATAACCACATGATCTTAGAGGCAGTGTTAGCTAAGGATATGTATTCACTCTTCGTGCTGGACCATGACACCACTTTTTATTTCTTAGAGGACTATAAAATGAGAGAGCTATCAAGATACACTGCATACCCTCATGTACTATTTCTATCATCAGGGTTGCTGGCCTAGTCCTTCAAGATGGAGATGAGTTGCTGGTTTGATGCAAATTCCATAAGTGAGGCTGCATTTGAGGTACCTTACTACTCATTTATAGGTATGCCAATGACAACGGCTTGGTTAATGGAGGAATTGGCTGAGTCTGTTGACTATGAAGGAGATTTCTAGCCTTATAAGTGTTAGGTACTGAAGTGCACCTAATGGTGCTTCTTTAAAGTGTGATGTTAGGCATGAGATTACCATCGTTGAGAGAAAGTTTAATTGAGCTACTGGAAGGGCTAGGATAAGTTTTTGCATCATCCATCTTTGTTCTCTGGAGGAGTTCACTAATATATTTGAACTGAGAGAGATGCATGCCAGTGGAGGACTTGCTTCAATGCTTAGAAAGTAGTGTAGTTGACCAAGAACTTTTAGAGCAAAACATGTGGAAAGTTGACCGATGTGTTACTTAATCAGGTTGTTGCCATTACCAGCGATGAAAATATCATCTACATAAATGAAAATGTAGATCAGATACTCCCTTTTTCAAGATAAACTGGGAAGAATCCTACCTAGAATTAGTGAAAACCCATTGCGGAAGTGTGTGTCTCAGCTTGTCAAACTAGGCTCTGAGTGCCTGTTTAAGTCCGAAGGCTTTCCTTAGCCTGCAAACTATTGGAAACGAGGCGTTCGTGCGATGGAAGCGTGAGTTTTTTTAAAATTTATATAAAATGATTTTTTTCAATTAAAGAAAATAAACGCTACGCAACAGTTTCTAAAATAAAAACTTTTATTGAAAACTATTTTCAATCGGATCCATTATATATTTATATATTAAATCGAAGACATACATAGATATGGAATATATATACCTTTTGTTATCTAATCAAGCGTCCTCGGAAACCAACGATCTTCTGTTCCCACGAACAACGAACTTTGAGATCCACACCAAGATCTTCCAAGTCAATCCTCAAACACACTAGGACGTGTTTGGGCACGTAGAATATAGCAAGAACATATTTCTGTCTCTAGATATAGTCAACACATGAGATCTAGACACTTTCAAAGAATGAATAATTTTGTGAGACTAATCTCTAAGAGAATACATGAATATTAATCACAGAGAGAGTTTTCACCCTAACTTTGTTCTCAACACTTTGACCAACAGTTTTCAACTGATGCAACCAACCCTGAAGCCTTTAGAATAATATCTAGGCTCATCAAATCTTTAGGGGTAAACTAGAAATAATATTTTAATTTTAAAATTATCATTACATTGGGACCCACTGTAATTTGGGCATAACTACAATACCACACGGCACTGTGTGTCACGATACTACTGTAATGTCCTGTGACACTACAGTATTGTATACCCACTAGATATCAGTTAATCTAAAATTAATTTATCTGATTATCACTATCAACTAGTTTATCTGTTAGTTCACAAATAACAAATTTAGTTGATTTAAAATTTGAATTATTATCTAATAATAATTTAACATTATCTAATTCCATAAATTAGATATATTGTCTCAATTATTGATAATTAGAAAATTAATCGATATAATTATTTATATATAATTTCTGAAAATTAATATAAATAATGTAATTAATTAATTTTTAGTTAATTAATCACACATAATTATCTCATAATTATGTACTTGCCTCAAAATAATTTTTTTTGCAAGTAAGTCATTTTCTCATGTCTTAAAATATTCACACCATAGACTGCGTAGTACATACCATAAACATATAATCCTAAGCTCCAAAAAATTAGATTATTAATTAATCTCTTTAATTAAATAATATTATTTATTAATTATATTATTACTCCACTATATATATGGAATTGCACCCTTAAAGATTATAAAATATGTTTACAGAGTATTCTCATGTATTCCATTGATATAATCATTTCAAGTAGTTATATCCTCCAATTATTGGTCCGTAAATTAGAGCTGTCAAAATTAGCGTTTTACCCTACTAATTACCTATTAATCCTTAAATACCATTAATTTACTAGTGAATGTCTAATTTATAATCATATCATAAATTTGAGCTCAATAACCATTCAATTCCAAAATTAACACTTAAGAGAACCAAAATACGATCCGTTAGGAAAACTTGGATTCCAAATATTGTAAGATTATATTATCGGCCATTCATATCACTGAATCTCCAAAATAAAAGTCACTAGTCTATTTTACAAACAAACCTTAATGAGTGAATCAAAAGATCCAATAAACATGCTTAAGAATTCATGACTACTCAAGATTCAGACTGATCTACATATGATCATCAGATTGATGTGTATTAAATCTTTATGATAAACGACAAGTTAATAAAAATATTAATTCACACCGGTCATGTCATATATAAAGTACATTCACTAAATGTGTATTCACATCAATGATATTGATCTAGATCACATGCATTCATAATGCTTAGTGAATCTTACTAGCAACTATTCATTACAAATTTCATACTTTAATGTGTTGCTGGAAAATTTATTCATTATCTATGATCTTAATCGTCTTGTACTAATACAATATCATAGTCTCATTAATAAATATAAAATTTTTTAGATATTTATATAAATTATTCAACAATAATTTAAAAGAACAATTATAAGAAAAATGTAAATCCTTTAAATTTCATATTAAAATGTCAATACACATGCTTTGAGGACAATACCCCCAACATAAACATGGTTGGGATTTGTGTTGTCAAGAAGGTATTATTGACATCTAATTGCTATATGGGCCACCCAGATGTGACAGCAAGGGTCAATATTGTTGTTATGGTATTATGTTTAATGAAAGGGTTGAAAGACTCTATGTAGTCAATCCTAGGGGTTTGCTAGAAACCCTTTGCAATCAACCTTGATTTAAGTCTTTGAACTGTGCCATTTGCATTGAGTTCCACCATATAGATCCATTCATTGCCAATGAGATTCATAGAGGGTGAAAAAAGAACTGATTCCCAAATTTTTATTCTGCACGAGGGCTTTGTATTCATCTACCATAGCTTGGGACCACTTAGGATTAGAGATATCTTGTTTAATTGATAGTGGTTCATCTAGAGAAAATGTGGTGGGAGAGGCTATTTTACGGTCAAAATAAATTTTGGTTTCCTGACTTCACTCTTGGACCTAGTAGTCATTGATGTTTAGACTAAAGAGGATTGTGGATAAGAGGTGGTTGAGAAGTGGTGATTAGTGTGGGAATGTAAACAGCTATGGACAAGGCATGTGAGATATCATTAGTAGGAATAATTAAAATTGAGAAGGGTTAAGGAGAAATATTACTTACATCAAGAGAGGATTAAATGATGTTTGCCCGCTGAGATGGACTTGGTGATAAATGGCATGCTGGTGATGGTGAGCTAGATATAGACATGAAGGTGGACACATTTGATTTAGGTAGTGACACAAAGGGTATGTAGGATGTATGACCTGAAATTCGTTGTGAACACGATCTGCGTGTGTGATTCTAAGACTTGACTAGAAAAAGAAAACTCTCTCTAATTGAAAATGACATTTCTAGATATGTAAGCCTACCTAAGGGTGCATACACTTATACCCTTTATGGATTGGAGAGTATCCTAGAAAAAAACATTGAGCTGATCTAAATTACAGCTTATGTGCATTATCGGCTCTAAGGTAAGGATACCAACTACGATAAAAAACTTTGAGAAACTTATAATCAAGAATTTGATTAGATAGAACCTCTAAGGGTGACTTACGACCTAAAATAGGTGTAGGAAACCTATTAATGAGGTAAACATAACACTGAAATGCATCCCACCAAAACTTGTATGGTAGTAATGCTTGAGCAATAAGAGTTAATCATGTTTACACTATTTACCTGTGTTTTCTCTTTGTAGAGCCACTTTGCTGGTGGATATGATGACGTGGGTTCCTATGAAGAATGCCTTGAATTGGTAGATAGGAAGTGAAAGGTCTATATTCCACACTCTAGTCAGATTGCACTATTTTTATAGGCATATTGAACTATTTTTCTACTAATTGTTTAACAAAATGAATGTCTGTAAGGCCTCAGATTGTAGTTTAATTAGTGGGTATATCCAAGGGTTTTGCTATGTGCATATGGAAAGTGAATATAATACATAAAACCTTCTTTATAAATGGAAGATGCATGACCCACAAGTCAGTGTAGATTAGTTTAAGTGGGTGCTTGGTGATAGTGTTGGAGGTGGGGAAAGGTAGTGAATGCATTTTGCCATATTGACATGCATGATAGAAAATGTGATCTAAGTTAGATATTGGTTTATTCAAGTAATTAGAACCTTGGTTAACACTTTGGGTGAGGGTTGACCAACTTTATATGCCACGCATTGCTGTCAGAAAAACTAAGAGTAGTAAGATTATGAACATAAATAGTTGTGTATTCATAGCAATTGGGAAATGAATACAATTTTTGAAAATTTAAAATAACTTTGAGCTAACACTAGAGTTACGTTCACTATTTATAGACCTAGTGTGCTGGGAAACTGTGAAAAAGCATAAACTGTGGGGAACTTGGATACCAAGGCACAAACTAGAGTTGCAAGTCTTCTATCAACATGTAATTTCCACTAGTACAGCCATTCCTTAAGAATCATTTGAAGAAGAACCTTCCCTGTGATTTTATCCTTCATAAAACAGTAAAAATTATGACATTCAATGAACACTTTATTGCCCTTAGTCAGTTAAGAAACACTAACTAAATGTTTGGTGATTTCAGGAACATGAAGAACATATTTCAGTTTAAAGGGTTGGTTGCATGTATTTAGGGATGAATTACCAATATAAGCAATAGGAAGGATATTACCATTACCAATAGAAAATCTCTCATAACCATTGTACTTTGAAGCTATACTCAGATTGCCAAAGTTTGTTGTGACATTCCAAGAAGAATCAGGTATGTACTCTGGTTTAGTTGTGAAGGCAGTAACAGGCTGTGATTAAAATTGATTCACTGGTATGTGATTCGCTTGTTGTTGGTAGTTTGGAGTAATGCTTCTGCCAAACTTGTTGTAACACATATTGGCACCATGCCATGGCTTCCCACATACTTGGCAGATGAGTCTATTACCATTGCTTCCAAATTTACCACATATCCTTCCTTTGGTGAAATTACCACCTCTGTTACCAACATAATTGTTGTTCTGTCGAAACTGATTATTGCCTGAAGGAACATTTGAGTAACCTCCCCTCTAATTATTAGTTGTCATATATACATTGGCATTGGCATGAACTGCACAAGCTTTGACAGAGTTAAATTTCTACAGTGTATTCTTATGGCTCATAAGCAATGATTGGACATATTCAAAACTCATGCTTGCTGACCTTGAATTGATGTTCACAACTATAAAGTCATATTCTAGACCTAGACCTTCAAGAATGTGTAAGATAAGATTTTCTTCTCAACCAGGCTAGCCTACAGTAGTTAATGAGTTGCTAATGATTTCATGTAGTTAAAATACTCACTAACTGTCTGATTTTCCTTTCTAGCTTCTCGTAATTTTCCTTTTAGGTTCATCAACATTGCTCGAGATGAGCTTGCAAAATTCATCTACAGTGAAATTGAAACTTCACTCGAAAAGCTATAGTTGATAACAGAACCTAGGACACTCTCACTCATGGACGTCCTTAACCAACTCAAAAGGAGTTGGTCACATATTACCCAAGATCTTATTGGCTAGATTGATCTCATCACTTTCAAAAAATTTAGGTGAACATTGGTTTAAACCAAACAATATTTCATCTAATCCATGTGCTACAACAATAGGAATAACTTGGGACTTCCACAAAAGAAAGTTACTTCTATCCAATTTAATTGACAAGAATAAATTGAATGAATTAGAGAAGTGAATACCTGATGGTGAATCATTGGTTGTAGCTACAAGGGTTTGATTCACCATAGGAGCTTGGCCAGTGTACTCAGCAATATTTCTAGACTTGGTTGCAGTAGTGTTTTCACTGTTGTTGCTCGAATCATTCATGATTTAAGCTGTGAGCCTCTGATACCATGTAAAAACAACTATTATACATAAATAGCAACCACTAGCATAATTCTACTAGTTTAAGTGTATTTCTTTTTCAAATTGTATAATAAAGACTACTCTTCTAACAAGGCTCACCTTTTTCATATATAGAAGCTCTCGAGCATGGAGTAAGAAGCTCACGTTTTCCTCTCTCAATCTAACGATATAGCAAAGGATTTTTCTATCATGCCGGGGGTTTTCCCCGGCATGAGTGCTAGGCCATTGTGGCCCTTGGATTGTTTTTGGAGCAATCCGAGCCACATAAAGCCCATCTGGTCACAAGTCTTTTTTTCACCAAATATGTGCAGGGGTTCACCAAATATATATTGAGGTTCACCAAATATATATCGAAGTTCACCACATACGTGTTGGGGTTCATCAAATATGTATTGGGGTTCACCAAATATGTACAAGTCAATTTTGTACGTATTTTGTGAACCCCAATACATATTTGGTGATCTCGATACATATTTGTTGAACCCCTCATAGAATTATTAATCTGTACGTATTTGGTGAGGCCTGTTACATATTTGGTGAATCCTAGTACATATTCGGTGAACATCGATACATATTTGGTGAACTCCTTCAAGATTTATTAATTACTATGTATTCGGTGAACTCTGTTACATATTTGATGAACATCAGTATGTATGAGTGTTCACTAAATACGTACTGAGGTTCACCAAATATGTACTGAAGTTCACCAAATACGTACCGAGGTTCACCAATATGTTATGAGGTTCATCAAATATGTATAAATAAATCATTCTTGGAGGGCTTCACTAAATATGTATTGAGAATCACCAATTATGTATTGGAGTTCACCAAATGAACTCCGTACAAAGTCAATTTTGGTGAACCCCTCTATGAATTATTAATTTTGTACGATTTAATGAACTCCACTACATATTTGGTGAATCTCAATACATTTTTGGTGAACCTCCAAAAATTTTTTTTCACTTTTTGGTAAACCCCTCAAGATTCATTTTGTACTCCACTGCGAATTTTGTGAACACTAAAAAACTCAATAGCTACTCTTCACCATCCAAACATCATTCTGAAGGTGTAAATCACCCTTCTTTGTGGCTAAACACCAGTTTAATGGCTTCAATCGCCAATCATCATCCTAAACGATTTATTTGGCCCTAATCACCATTTTTGTGATACTCTATACCGATAATTTTTCTAACCTATACCGGCGGTTTTTGTTGTTTTTCGACGGTTTTGTTGTTTTCCGATGATTTTGCAACAATACAATGGTTTTTAAGACCTTTTTACGGTAGTTTTTCAACAAATTCAATTTTCTAAAATCGATCAGGGTATACTCGATGAATCGCAAACAAAGTTATCAAAATTCTTGATTTTTCAATGCGATCATTAGGTACCTTCACTTATATTTTAAATTAGATTTGAATTAAGTAACTAATTGTTAAAACAATTGAACATTTATAAACTCATAAGAATGTATTATTGATTATGTTGTTGTGATTTTATAACAAATATCAAGTAAAAACATTTCTCACAACTTAATGAACATGTATAACCCTAAATCCCAGTTCATATATAGAATCAAAATTAATAAGTATATCGTACAATCATATATGGATCTAAATTTTAGATCTCTTTCTCTCTTTCATACAATTATGTCGTACATTTATCATTTTACACACTATTATGTCTTCTTACATTTATCGTTTCATATGTCATACATTGATATGTATATCACACGATCATATATGGATTTTCAAATTTATGAAATATGTTGTTGTGCTTTTATGACAAGTATGAAAAGAGACTGATTTTCACCATGCATAATTATAGGTCGTGATGTGGTCGATAAATTCTATTTATTGGTTTGACGAAGACGTATAACCCCTAAAGTCATTTTAACTTTTATTTTATAATTATTACCACATAAGAAAGTATCATTGATTATGTTGTCGTGATTTTATGACAAATATCGAGTAAAATAATTTTTCACTATTTAACTAACGTGTATAACCCCTAAGGTTGGAAGTGAAAACATTTAGAGGACTCGTTCTCTAAATATAAATACTCATCATATTCACTTAGTGACAAGCATCGAGCGAGACACGTTTTCACCATATATAATTAAAAAGGTCGTGATGTTACGATGGTCGGTAAATCATATTTATCGGTTTGATGAACATGTATAACCCTCAATGTCGGATTCTATCTTTAAATCGAACAAATCCACTAAAATTTTGAAATTAAAATTAACCCCAAAATTAAAAAAAATATTCTCCATATTTGTATAAGGCGAATCGCCGTAAATATATGATGCATCGCCATAATATATGGCGACTCTTCAAGGGTAAAAAGCGATTAGGACATGTAGATAGCGATTGGGGTTTCAATCGACATGTTCTCAATTGGATATATATCGGCGGTTTGGTGTCTTTAGCAGCGGTTGTAGTATCTTTTGCAACGGTTTTTCTGTATTCCCCGACGGTTTTGTTTCTATACCGACGGTTTTTGTTTCTATAGCGGCGCTTTTGTTTCTAAACTTACCCACTTTTACATTTTAGCCAAATACACTTGACAATTTTCATTCACTTAGTAATTTTTAACCCTTTGCCACTTTTATATACTTGTTTTCTCACTCAGTCGTACACTTAGTCATTTTGAAACACGTAAACATTTTGAAACACGTAAACATTTTGAAAGACGTAAACATTATACGTATTTAAGAATTTTTGTACACTTAACCAATTCAACCATTTTCATACGCTTATAAAATTTCACACACTTAACCAATTTCACACACTTAACCAATTTCACACACTTAGTCATTTTTACAAACTTACTTATTTTCACACACAACTATTTTCAAACACTTAGTCATTTTCACAAACTTAGTTATTTTCACACAGTCATTTCTGTGACTTGTTTTCACACATTTTCACAAACTTAGTTATACACTTAGTCTTATTTTCATTCTCCACTTTTCCATTTTCACTTACTTGTTTTGATGGAACTTAACTATTTCCACGTACTTAACTAAGGGCTACTATTTTCACATACTTATTCATTTTTATGCACTTCACGTATTTCACAACTTAACAACTTTCATGCACATAAAAATATTTTCACACACTTAGGTATTTTCACATACATTTGACCATTTTTACAACTTAGTCACATACATTTTACAATTTTCATTCACTTAGAAATTTTCTCACAATTTGTCATTTTCACATACTTGTTTTGATACACTTAGTTATTTTCACACATTTAAACATTTTCACAGACTTTCACACACTTAGCATTTTTTTCAATATTGGCCAGGACACCCCAAACGCTTGTCATGAGTGGCGAGTTGCCATTGATGAACGATATTTAGGGTCCAACTGATCATTTTTGGACCCCAAATGACAGACACTGTGGCGTTTAGGCCCGTGTCTAGGTGACATGGGCCAAACACCATCCGTTTTTGGCGATCGCCATCAAGGAGTGGCTTTTGTAGCCTAACTGGTCCATTTTGGGCCCTAAACGCTAGTCACAGTGGGTTCAAAATGGACCAGTTGGGCCCCAAACACCATTCCACAATGGCGATTGCCTAAGGCAATGACGATTGGGTCCTTCCAAATGGTGATTGAGACCTAATCATCGGGCTCTCATTTAGCCACACACCTTGACAATTTTCATTCACTTAGTAATTTCCTAACCCTTTGATATTTTTATGTACTTATTTTATCACTTAGCCACATTTTCATGCACTTAGGCATTTTCACATACATTCCCTATGACGAATCACCATATATACATGGCGATTCTCCATGCACACATGGCGATTGGTTCCCAATCGTCATGTTCTCAGTTGGTCATTTTCATGAACTTAACTATATTTACACTTGGTCATTTTCATGCACTTAACCATTTTTATACACTCAACCAATTTAATCATTTTCATACATTTAATCAATTTCATACACTTAGTCATTTTCAAACAATTAGCCGTTTTTACAAACTTACTTATTTTCACAAACTTACTTATTTTCACAAACTTAACCATTTTCAAATACTTAGTCATTTTCACCCATAGTCATTTTCGTGACTTGTTTTCACAAACTTAGTTATACACTTATTGATATTTTCATTCTACACTTTTCATTTTCAAGTGCTTGTTTGGATGGAACTTAACTATTTTCACGTACTTAACTAGGGGTGCATTTTAGGTGAACCCCAAGAATATTCTTTTTTACATTTTGGTGAACCCCTTTATACCGGCGGTTTTGTTACCTTTAGCGGCGGGTTTTATGTCTATATTGGTGGTTCTAGGGGTACATTTTAGTGAACACCAAGAATATTCTTTTCTATATTTTGGTGAACCCTTCTATACTGGCGATTATTTACACAAGCAAACACATTAGTCATATTAATCACATACACTTAACCATGTTAAATTCTTAACCATTCAACATATTTAGTAATTTTCATACACTTAACCAATTTAATAATTAACATCATTAAAAATTTAATGTATATCATTTCAATAAAATGTTACATTACTCATTCGATCAACTTATAAATAAATATAACTTAAAACTAACTAATTATCGTTAAAATATACAAGCAACACTTGTTTCAATAAATAAAAAAGGGAAATCTTGAAATAATTTATAACTTGGATAAAATTATCCACAAAGCCAATATACTTTATCCTATCATCTTCACCTATGAGAGTCTGGACACCATCTCTACCAGCAACTTGAGTGCCAACCTTCAATATACTTCCAGGAACAAGGCCTCACCCTATTTCAGAATAAATTAATTAAGAAAAGAAGCCCAAACATTCATTAAGAATTTATACGAGATAATTATGCAAGAAAATTAATAGACGTTGTAGGTAATGGCTACATAGAGCGAGTCTATTATGTTGATCTATAGAAGTACTCCCAAAATGAATCTAAAAGCTGCCACCAGATTACTCCATTCTCATTTTTACTCCCTTCAGCAAACATACATAGATCAAGCATCTTTTACAAATAAAACATCGATAGTTTGTTGCTACCTAACATGCGAGCCTTCTTGTATGAATAAAGCAAAGTGGTGTGATAGATAAATAAATGCCTTCTATATTTAAAGGAGCACATTTCCTTCTCCCTCACTAAGATAATGGGAAACTAGTCAGAAGGAACAGTAGAATAAGCTAGATACACAATTGGTAAAGCTCACTAGAAGACTTACCCCAACATATGCAGCTAGTTTAGGTAAGGTTTCTAGATTCCATTTACCTTCTGCATATACACTTGCATCATTCAAAACAAGATTTTTTACCTAAAAAAGATGAGCTAAAAGGATGTTATGATACATAATATCTTTTGTAGAACTGTGAGAGCATATAATTTTGTACATATAATGACCATATAATTTAAAAAAAATTGATGAATCTTCCTAGGAAGATTAGGATGAAACAGATTTTTTTAAATTTTGGTGAAGCTTGTCAAGGAAGATTGAGGTAAAAATAAAATTTATGAAAATTTTGATGAAGCAACCTGCAACCTGTACCTCTGGTTGTAAAATAATTTAATCCCTATCTTAATCTAACGATTGAGATTAACCTGGCTAGATCTTACGACCAGGATTAATCCCAGCATCAATGTCGGGAAAAAATTTTGAGCATTGGAGAGGGACCCTATAATAAAAGAATATTTCATAATATAATAAATGTTTTCATTTAGTGTAGGTATATAAAACTTGTCGATGCAATGCATTAGGCATGCGTGTTCAAGCTTACTCCTTAAGGATCACTCTCCAATGTTGGGAAAATTTTTCTTAGCATTGATGCTAGGTCAAATTATGACCATTGGATATGTTCCAACAAATCTCAGCTACTGATGGTTTATTTACCTTTCAACCTGATGAAGAAGTTACAGGTTGCCATTACATTGTTTTCTCTTTACATTTTTCCCCAATGTTCATCTTTTCATTTTCACCAAAAAGCTTCACCAAACCCAGGTTCTCTCTTCGTCATTTGTGCTCTCTCTTTGTCATTGGTCTTCACTGCTCTCTCTGTCATCAGTCATTGCTGCTCTCTGCATCATCGGTTGTTGGTGCTCTCACTCTTTCTTTATCTCTATATTTTTCTCTCTTTCTACTATGGTGTGCTCACCCCCTTTTCCCCTCCTTCTTTCCTCATTTCTATCCTTTGAATTCAACCCCATAATCTAGGGCATGCTTTTCAGTTCTAGCTTACTGAACTCTGCATGTCGTTATTTATAATTTTTTTGTTTGATTTTGCCAGATCATTACGTTCAGGAACAAGAGCCTAGGGTTTCGTTTGTCATAATTTCTCAAAGATCTGGGTTTCTGATTCATCCAAAAGCAAAAGGATCCAGCCAAAGCTCACCAGGTTAGATTAGAAGTAGTTGTTAAAGCATTGAAATGGCTTGAGATAGATATGGATGTGGATGAGGTACTTGTTTTCTCCATTTTTTGACTCTTTTGTTTCGTCAAGATGATTTTTTGACTCGTTGACCTCGACTCCCTTTATCCCTAATAGTCAAGAGACTTTTGATGATGAATATTGCAGGTGGAATGCATAATGGCCATACTAATATACATCAATATGATGAAAGTATTTCAGGCTAATGGGTTTTCTTTATTTCTATTTAATTTTAGGTTTATGGGTCTCAATGCTCTGTGGAAATTTATGGATTGAGGTGTAATTTTCACGTCAATCTCGGTAAATACCAGTAAGAAAGTCACGGATGAATGACAAGTTTGACTTTAATTTCTTAATGGTTTGTGTGTGCCTTTGCCTGTATTTGATAAAGTGCTGGGGTTTTTGCCTTCCCCCTGTAATTCTGAGGTTTTTTCTTATCCTACGGATGCTCTTCTTGTTAGACACCTGAAAGTCCCCTGTAATTTTTTTTCCCAAAAACCTTTGTGTACTTCTCTTTTGGTTATAGCTCTCGCTAGATACTTACAAATTTTTTGGGGTTTTTTCTTATGATGAATTTGTATTTTGATCTAGCTCGTGTTGTTTCCAGTTTCTTGAGGGTTTTAAATAATCAATCTAATTGAAAAAATATCCTTTCTCCGTCTCCTAGTGCATAAATGGATGGAGAATCAGAGCAAGAAGAAGATGTGCAGCACCACAAAAATCTAGCAGGGACCAAATACAAGAACTCCAACTTCCTGGTAACTCTTTATTAGCATGGACGGTAACACTTTATTAGCATCTTTAGTGAGTGTAGAAAATCTTTAATTTTTTTGAGGCGCTTAATTGTAGGTCCAGTATTGCATTTTCCCTCATTTTTATGTAAGAGGTATTTCTTACTTGCATATGTATCTATTCAAAGTTCAGAATCAGCTTTAATGGCTTTCATTTTGTAGGATACCTTTCATTCTCTCAGTAAAGCTACCCCCATTTAAATTGGTTTAGGTAATTGATAAGCCTATGGACTTGGGAGCAATAAAAAATAAAATGAATTTGTGATATCAACTACTATGTGTCGTAGAATATTGTTGAAATGCAGGGTTCTAATGAAGAGGCCAAACCGAATGGCCAACTTTTGGAGACATATTTGATGTGGATCATTTCGTTACCAACGGCCAACCTTTGGAGATATGCATATTCCTAAAACCATCTCTTTTCTTAAATTATAGTGAATTGAAGAAATGGAAGAACATCTACGAAGAGTAGAGTACAAATTGGATATGAGAGACACATTGCAACTTGGAATGAAATGATGCAGCTGAAGCAATTATTAAAAATTCTTCGCCATTGTATTTGTGTTTTATCCAGAAAGTAAGTTAGAAGTGTGTTTGTAGAGTTTAAAATAGAAGGAATTTGTAACGAAAAAAAATATGCATATGCAGTTATACCAATGAATGATATAATTTTTTAATGGAAAATCTGAATTTATTTATTTATTTAGTAACAAGTCATTATTTCATAAAGATTTGCAATGAGATTAGTATGTGGAATGATCAAGAATGTAAAAATGGTTAAAAGTGTAAACATGACTAAGTATGTGAAGTCTTTGAAGGATTTCTATGAAGAATATATATTAGAGATGAGACAAGCATTAAAAATGACCAAGTACATGAAAATGACTAGGTACGTGAAAATGGTTAATGGGAGGGAGATTAGTGATCGTGTATGCAAAAAATTGACAAAGGATGAGAAAATTACTAAGTGAATGAAAATTGTGAAGGGTATGTGAAAATGTCTTAGTGCATGAATATATGGTTAAGCGTGTAAAAATGACTTAGTGTGTAAAAATGACCAAGTGTAGAAAAATAATTACATGAAAATGTGTGAAAATGACCAAGTGTGTGAAAATGGTTGTGTGAAAATAAGAAAGTTTGTGAAAATGGTTAAGTGATTGAAAATGACTAAGTGTGTGAAAATAAGTAAATTTTTGAATATGACTAAGTTTTGAAAACGACTAAGTGTAAGAAAATTGAAGTGTGTGAAAATGTCCAAGTGTGCGAATATAGCTAATATGTAAGAAAATTATTAAGAGTCAAACGCTACAATGAGGACCTAAACGTCATCACTACATGGTGAGTCGCCATTCAAGACTGGCGTTTCGGGTCCAAACGCGACCAAAAAGCCCCAAACGCTAGAAATACAGGGTTTAACTTCCGAAAGGCATAACTTTTGACTGGAGTTGAACCATGTGGGTCGTAAAATATCAAATCGAAGATGATTCAGATATCTACATGTGCGACTAGGTTTACCCATCAGAACCTAGTTTTGGGTCCAAAAAACACTATTTTAAGGACTTTCAGAGGCCTGGAAGCTGTTTCGGTCTTAATTTTGGGCTTTTCATAATTTTTATCTCTTTTACATGGGATTAATGGTAAAACATCATGACCTATAATTATGTTACCGACCATCATAACATCACGATCTAGAATTATATATGATGAAACCTGTCTCGCTCGATACGTGTCACAAAAGCACAACAATATTATCAATGATAACTTTTAACGAGTTTATGAATAAGTGTTCAATTGTACCGGGAATCCTTAATTAATCTAATCTAATTTTACATAATAAGTAAGTATCATGAATGTTTGCATTAAAATAATGATTTTTTCTATTTTGATCAATGATTTTCCCGGTATAGGATAAATAATTACAAATATATGAATTTTACGGTTGGTTATGAAAAATGGAGATTAGGCCCAAAAAATGGTGATGGGGAGGGAGACTAGCGTCACCTATTTATACATGACGTTTAGGAATGAAACAAGTGATTGAAGGCATAAAATTAATGCTTGGATTTGACGATACGATTAGAACTCTCAGGATGACATTTAAGGGGTTAAAATAGGTGATTCGCCTATTAGGTATGACGATTAGTTTTTACGTATTTGGTGAACCCTTCCAAGAATTATTATTTTATACGTATTTGATGAACTCCACTACATAATTGGTGAACCACAGTATGTAATTGATGAACTCTAGTACGTAATTTGTGATCATTACTACGTATTTGATGAAATCCTCCAAGAATTATTAATTTGTATGTAATTGGTGAATCTCAGTACGTAATTGGTGAACCCTAGTACATAATTTGGTAAACTCCACTACGTAGGAGGTACAAAGGGAATCTTGAGGGGTTCACAAAAATATTTCATGTACAAAATTAATAATTCTTGGAGGGGTTCACTAAAATATTTTACGTATAAAATTAATAATTCTTGGAAGAGTTCCCCAATATATTTTCACATACAAAATTAATGATTATTTGAGGTGTTCTCTAAAATATTTCACGTACAAAATTAATAATTTTTGGAGGGGTTCTCTAAAATATTTTACGTACAAAATTAATAATTATTGGAGGTTTTCTCCAAAATATTCCGCGCACAAAATTAATAATTCTTAGGGGGTTCACCAAAATACTTCACGTACAACAAATGCTCCAAAATATTTCACGTACAAAATTAATAATTCTTGGAGAAGATCACCAAAATATTTCACGTATACAATTAATAATTCTTGAAAGGTTTCACCAAAATATTTTACGTACAAAGATAATAATTCTTGGAGGTGTTCTCCAACATTTAGAAATTAATTTCTTTCGAGGTGTTCTTCTAAAATGTAGTGGGGAAAGATTATTTTACTTGATATTTGTTGTAAAATGAAACAACATGATCAAGAATACATTCTTAAGTGTTTATAAATAAGTGTTCAATTGTTTTAACAATTGTATTGATGCAAAACCACCGAATAAACAACAAAACCGCCAAAAAATGAAGGAAGAAAATGCCAGGAACAGCCGGTGTTGGGCCCAAAATCACCGGTATTGGATAAAAACTATCGGTATAGGTTAGAGAAACCGCCAAGATAGATTGGTGAATCCCAGTACATAATTGGTGAACCCTACTACGTATTTGGTGAACCCTTCCAAGAATTATTATTTTGTACATATTTGATGAACTCCACTACGTAATTAGTGAACCTCAGTACGTAATTGGTGAACTCTAGTGCGTATTTAGTGAACCCCTCCAAGAAATTATTATTTTATACATATTTAGTGAACCACAGTACGTATTTGGTGAACCCTCCAAGAATTATTAATTTGTACGTAATTGGTGAACCCTACTACATAATTGGTGAACGTCAGTATATAATTGGTGAAACCCAGTTCGTATTTGGTGAACCCCTCTAAGAATTATTAATTTGTATATATTTGGTGAACCCCTCCAAAAATTATTATTTTGTACATATTTAGTGAATCTCACTACGTAATTAGTGAACCTCACTACGTATTTGGGAAACCCCAGTATGTATTTGGTGAATCTCTCCAAGGATTATTAATTTATACGCATTTGGTGAATTCTACTACGAAATTGGTGAACCCCTCTAAAAATTATTAATTTGTACGTATTTGATGAACTCCAATACATATTTGATGAACCTCGATACTATTTGATGAATTCTAATACGTAAAAAAAAAACTTATTACCTACTGAACTTTATGTGACCCAAATTATTCTAAATATAATTTAATAATCACAATAGCACAACATTGATGCTGAAAATTTCTTCCGGTATCATAAAAGAATCCACTCCTTAGATGCTGAGTGTATATAGCCTTAGGTGGACTTGATGACAAGGCAAGTGCATTCCTAGTATGTGTTAGTTGCCATCAATAAAAATTACACTCGAGAACTGTATTGAAAAGAACTAAAAATGTATATTAAATTGAGAAAATTAGGAGTGTAGGACAAATGCAGAAGTTGACGCATCAAAATATATGATTGTTAATACATCAAACACTGTGTTTATGTTGTGTGAGGAATGCATACTAAACTAACATGCATATTAAAATATTAGTCTAAGTGTCTAGGAAATGACAGTAGCAAGATTCTGGAGGGAACAAAATGCATTATTTTAAGCAGTTGATGGGCACAAAAAGAGATATATGTGATCATTTTAAATTTCAGTTACCTGAAAGGCTTTATCAATATATTTATTATGGTATTTTTATATTAATATTTTTAGTATAGATCTTCTTAGGATAAATTTAAAATGGAAAATTAAAAATTTTATGAAATTAAAAAAAATGGCAATTAGATGATAATAGTGTAATAGAATTCTCTAAGAACATGTTTGGTATATAGAATAAATATTCCTAATAGAATAGGAATAGCTATTCTAGGAAATAGAAAGTAATGAAATAGAATGACCACTATTTTCACCATCGGAGTAATGCTTGGTTGTAACACCGGAATAAGTCCTAAAATATGTATTTCATAATTTGGTATATGACAATAAATGCTGAACGAAATGATATATTTGTCTCATTTAAAAAAAATTAGCTATATATATATCTCCAATAATTTTTTATATCTTCTTCAACGTCAAATCATTAAAGTTTATGAAGAAGACAATTTTTAGATATAAATTCAATCTAACCATTCATCAATGCGAATAAAAAAAATTAGCTATATATAAATATCTTAATTATAATAAAATTCACATGAAGCATACTAACTACCATTGCTTAATTAAACATTAACTATATCCACACTAACATCAAATTTAATTTCACCCACTGAAACTTTTCAAAAAACATCATTTCTTATAATAAATAGTCACTAATTATTCATAATTCACTATTGATTAACGCTTTCACCCATTCTTCTTTTTCACAATCAACAATGCTGAAAAATACATCAATGAGCTCCTCCTGACAAGCAATTAGACACTCTTTCATTGATACGCTTGGTATCTTAAATAGCTCCTCATTAATTCTAGTTCTATTTTCAGATGCTAGAATACACACCAGTGCTTTGCTAAGCTTTTCAGACGCCTCATCTAATTTTGAGCCAAGCATGTTAGCAGCATTAGTCATTGCCTCCATCATATTTTCTTCAACGCGCTGAATTTTTCTCTCTCTTGTCTTAATTGAACTTGAGTCGTCATTTGTACCATTAGAAGTTTTGTTGTGTACCTGACAAGTCTTCGCCTAAATCATCAAAGTCATCCTGTGCATTCTCTCCTATATTATCCACTTCTACTTCTTTTTCTAGGTTCTCCATTACATCAGCAAATGTCTCAACATCTTTACCAGAAGCATGGTCCTTTGCATAAACAATGCAAAGGTCTTCGTATAGTGGATAAGTTCTATTTCTAAATGGAGCTATTTTGATATGACTCTGTAAAAATAAAAATGATTAACTATCATAGTCTAACACATTTACATATATAAATAAGCATAAATACGTAATAACATTTACCTGGAGCAAGATCGTTATAATTGTAGCTAAAATGATAAGCACAGAAAAAAAATACCGATTAAAAAAAGGAAACTGAACATTTCAAGAACATTATGAGCAATTTTAGAGAGCATTTGCCAGTGAAAAACAGTCGCCAATATTCCCGCTGCTTTGTTAGGCCGACAATAAGGCAAAACAGTCGCCAATAATTCATACCTGACATATAATTAATTAATTAGTTAAAAGAAACCTGACATTTGTGAAATACTATTTAATTGAATTATTTTATTATTTATTTGGTACTACGAAAAGATAGTAAATGTATACATAATGACTGCATCAAGAGACAACCTATAATTAGTAAATAGAAACCCTAGTTTTCCTCTTTTTTTGGTATCATAGAAGTAAGTGTGTTCCCAAAGCTATCTACATTGCTTCTATGTCTATCTTAATTAATTATATGTTCTAAATTTCAAAAATTTTACAATGCCTCCAATATTTATGATGGGGTTCATTAAGTATGTGTGAAAGTTCACTAAATATGTTTGAGATTCATCAACTATGGAGGTTCATATTGTAAAAAAAATTCATTAAATATACGTAAAGGTTTCTAACATACATGTTGAGAAAAAAAATTCTAACATATAAGAGCGATCCTCTGAATAATTAGTGAGTATCACGCTATATTAGATCGAATTGATTTTTATGCATTTATTGATATGATTATTTGAGACCATCCATATAGATTTGGCCCCAAGGTGTGTCGGCTGAAATTAGACCCATATCTGATTAAATTAGATTAATAATTAGCACTAACTTTCAGTTTTGTATGGTTAGCATTGAGACTAGACAAACCTTAAGTGTACGTACTATGTTTTGGAACAGCAGATCCCAAATCTAAGAATTATGATTTTTATCTTCAAAAACGATATATATATATATATATATATATACCAAATCAATTAATAATTGTTAATTTTCCTTAAGAAAGGGCTCTTGACTATCACATAATATCAAGAAGATCTTGGACTATAGTTATCATGGTCTTAATAGTAGTGTGGTGACGACAAACTGAGTTATCGTAATTGATTAAGTCTTACACTTATTTATTTAGAGACTGTGAATTTGAGTCATATTCATTCATTTCTCTTAAAATTTATAATATAATTTTAAGAGGAAAAAAATGGTAGTGTGATAGAGCCCACGTCCAAAAATTTCAAATGATGATCTCAACAGATGGCAAGTACTACAGGGGATTTCTTTGGACAATTTAGTAGACGTCAATGTGGTAACAATCCAATTGGGAGAAAAGGGAATTGGGCCTTTATCGGGTTGGTAGCTGAGTGGGTCTACGCTGACAGGGTTGAGAAATACAATTTTAAATAATTACACTAAATAAATAAGTTAAGAGATATATATTTTTCAATTTTTTAGGTAATAACAGATTTTTTATCGCCACATCATCAACCAGCTGTTGATAATTTTCGGTTGATGATTTTATCTTTTGTTTGAGAGATTCTATCATTCGATTTGTGAGGTCATTTCACTTAATGAGATATCATTATTTTAAGAAATTTTAGGTTATATTATCATTAATGTATATTATTTTTAATTTAAATAAAATTTGAATTAATTGTTTGTTTTTTATTAGCTTTTTTTAGTGAGAAAATTATCTTTTTTTCATAACTGAATAATTGCCATCTATATTTTCAGTGTTGTTTAAAGGAAATTCAGCATCTTGTTTACAAGTTTTGATTTACCATTAACGCGATACTTCCATTAGAAATAATAACACACATTGATTGCATTCATTCTCCATTATCGTGAGAATATCACTAAGCTTTTTGTGTTCAATTCTATGAAGAAAAATTTTGGTATTGCTATTCATTCATATTCTATATACATATCAAATTTCAAGGTTCATTCTCCATATATTTTTAGAGGATTTAATAATGGAAGGTTAGTTTTTGTTAGAAAATATTTATCATTTGTTTCTTATTAGATTATCATAATGAATATTTTTTTATTTCAATGTCATTTGAGTTTTAATCATTTTTATATGTCATGTGTTTTGTTTATAATCAATGGTTGGATTTGGTTAACATTGTTGTGGTCGATAAAATATTTATACGAGTAAATCATGTAGCTCTGTATTGTTTGTGATAAAGTAAATAAATAATAAATCATTGTTACTTGAAATATGTTATTCAATTAATACTGTATATCAGTATAAGATACACAATCATTTATTGATATAATCAATATGTCAATAATATATTAATTATCTAATATGTTATATGATTAAACGATATAAAACTCTTATAATCATTTGTTTATGACAGCACTAAGTATGACAGACAAAAGTGTGGAAGATGAGTCATCAAAATCAACCAAAAGGAGCACCAAGCCAATGTCAATAAATGGAAACCATAATTAAACAATTGAATCATCTATATCTGACATAATAGAGTCAAGTACATCACCTATTTACATATGATTTACTATGATATATTGGCCGAGATTTTGTAGAGTTTTTTTAAATGATTGATTGATATTTTAGGTTAGTTGTTATTTACCATAATTATTTAAGTAGTAGTTTCCATAATAAAAGTTAGATTGGTTGATTTCAAAATGAAACAACGTTATCAATTAATGTGTTTTGGGGAAGTTAACCTTCCATCCATTTTTAAGGTGAATCTGGGATTTGCTGATTTTTAAATTTTCTCATTAAGTATGTTAATTACCGTTCATGAAAATTTCAATTATACAATTAAAGCATTAATATATACCTTAGTTAAGTCAAGTGTATCAATTATTTATTTATGGTTCACTATGATAACCATACATAACATGCATTATATATCCATTTATTAGAATATTCGAATTTAGTTCATTGATCAAATTGTCACTGATTTATTGTTGATTTTTTATCGATTTAATTTGATTTTTTAGGATTTTTTATTCAGTATTTAATTGATTGATTTAGTTAAAAAAAGTAGCATTTTTATATGGAAATTAAAGATTTCTAAAAAATATATAAAAAAAAGTAGTGGGTTAGATCTTGATTATGGTTTATTTTCATAATTACGTTTTCCTTATTTGTAGGGTATCAATTAAGTCTATCAGATTTACATATCTGATTTACCCGAAAATATAGGTAGTATGTTATTTATAGATGAAGGGCATATTTGTCTAAACTATTGACCATTTAAGAAACTTACTATTTACCTAATTATATTGAAAACCTGTTATTTTTTAAAACATCTTCCTAATATTGTATATCATGCAAAATTTCCCTAAAATTTTTCATAAGGCCTTAAACACAAATAGTTATATTATATAAGATTAATACAAAAATATACAACAAGTTTCATAAATATCAAATATAGTTATATTTTATTCATTATATATATTTATGTGTGTATACATATATACACACACTTGTGTGAGAGAGAGAATTCAGAGAGAGATACATATTTTAAGAGATAGATATATATTTAATGATAAATAGAGATATAGAGATATATTCAATTAATATTAATTTAGAGAGAGGAATATTTTAGGAGAGATATATATTTAATAATAAATAGAGGGGATAGACATATATTCAATTAATATTAAGAGGAAATTATAGATTCATTAGTTTTAGAGACCAGTTCTAAATAAATGGCCGACTAAAGTTCTGTATAAATAGCTGATTTACATGTGCTTATTTCTTCTCTTTTTCTTTTACATTATTACCCTTTTTCCTTTCACTTTCACCTACCTCTCCCTTTCTCATTTCTCTATCTCTGTTGAAGGAATTTTTGAACGTCTCTCTCTCTCTCTCTCTCTCTCTCTCTCTCTCTCTCTCTCTCTCTCTCTCTCTCTACCTATCTATCTCTCTCTCTCTACCTATCTATCTATCTATCTCTCTCTATCTATCTATCTCTCTCTCTCTCTCTCTCTCTCTCTCTCTCTCTCTCTCTCCATCTTCGTCTTCGTCTTCCATTTTCATCTCGATTGAGGAATTGAAGAATATAATCATGGCGTTTAGTGGTGGAACCGACGAAAATAGAGGACTCAATACTGCTCTCTTCGTCAGAGGAAGAGGAGGATAATCGAAGAATTTGGAGGAGCGAGTACGAGACTCGTCAAGGCTCAAATGACGAAAATCGTGTTAGTGGTAGAGTTCGAGGATAGGAATTAGTGAAGGAAGATGAAACGAGATCATCCTCGTCATCTTCATCGCCGCCAAAGTCAATTAGAGTTGAAAACTCCATAAAGATCTGGTTCGAGAGACGAAGAGTAAGTTATCAAAGCTGTTATGATGATTAACCGGCGCTTTCGTCTAGCAAGTTTGAGCTGCTTGGTGTTGAGTTTGGAGCTGGACGACGTTTTGGACCTCTTATTTATAAACAAATTTAATTAGGAAGTTTTCAGCTTATTTGTATAATTAGGCATTAGGTTCTCTATTACTTCTGACTAGTTTATGCAGCTTACTTGATAGTTTAGCTTAAGCTAAACCTTGCAGGTTTTTGGCAATCAAAAGTTCTCAATTTTATTTGGTACGCTTTACCTTTTTGGTTAGGGAATTCACAAATATACACAATGTGAATAACTAATATATTCAATGTAAATATATTTTATACTCTATATTTATACATATTTACCATTCAAATATTTCATGTACTTGCAATTTAGATAACTATTTGTCTACCTTTGCAATAGATAGCTTATACACATTTACGTAATACAATTGAATTAGTATGTAGCATAATTATTAATTAAATCAGTTATTTCAATCAAATGAGTTACTTACATTTGTATTAAGAGTAAATAGTTATTTACTCGACTTGAAACTTCTTTTTCTTAATTTAAAAAAGAAAAAAATCCTTTCACTGTCACCCACTTCTCTCTCGCTTCACATTTCTCTCTCTCGAAGGAATTTTTCAGCATCTCTCTCTCCACTCTCTCTCTCTCCGTCTTCATCTTCATCTCGATCAAGAAATTATCGCATATAATCGTGGCATTTAGTGGTGGAACCGACGAAAATAGAGGGGTCAACATTGATCTCTTCGCCAGAGGAAGAGGAGGATAAATCAAAGAATTTGGAGGAGCGTGTACGAGACTCGTCAAGGCTAAAATGATGAAGATCATGTTTATCGTGGAGTTTAAGGATAGAAATTTGTGAAGGAAAATGAAACGGCATCAACATCGTCGTCTCATCACTGCCAAAGTCCATCAGAGGTGAAAGTTCCATAAAGATATGGTTCGAGAGAGACAAAGAGTAAATCATCAAAGCTGTTGTGATGACTGATCAGTGTTATCATCCAGTTTGAGTTGCATAGGAAATACACTTTTAATGGGGGCCACCGACCATCTTTGCTACATAAACGACCCAAAAAAATATGGTCGTCCATTTAGCTACATAAACGACCCAAAATGTCATTTATATTGTTCTCCCCAATATTAAATTGGAGAGAGAGAGATAGATAGATAGATAGATAGATAGATAGATAGATAGATAGATAGATAGATAGATAGATAGAGAAAGAGAGAGATACATAAAGAGAGAGAAAACCAGGTTAGAGAGGGAGGGAGAGAGAGAGCGGTTAGAAGGGGGAGAGAGATAATTAATCGATATAATGGAGAGAAAAAATAGGGATGATCAAATATTTACATTAAAAATTAAAGGGTAGATTAGTAACTAATTAAATAGGGAAAGTATTAAATTTAGTGTAATTTGCTACATTTATTTTTTTTATAAACGTGTTATATTTGATGTTTTTTAAAAGTTGGACAAATTTGATTTTAGAATTGTAAAATTGTCTAAATAGTATTAATTATATTTCCATGTGAATGAACAAAATGGAAGGCCCAACAGGGAGTCCTGCTCGGCTAATAATAATACGAAAAATGATGAAAATTTACATTTACAATTGTATAATTTGTTAATCAAATTATTTACTCTGGCCATTTTGCAAAAAAAAAAAACAGTTTCTTGACCATTTTTGCAATTTGAACTGAAAAGTTGGTCATTTTTACAATTCTCCCAAAATAATATAAAGGAAAGGAAGAAACATAGAATAATTCCTTAAGTTTTTCTCCTTCAATTCCATAGCAATTTTGAATTTTTTGTTTGGTTCAAGGAATGGAGAAAGGAAGGTCAATGAGCAATGACCTAGTGGTCTAGAGGAGTAGCGGTCCCATTCCAGTTTTGAAGAAGTTAGGGTTTTTTCTACAGAAGACAAGGATGAACAAGTGGTGGAAGCCGACCTTAGCTATCCCCAAGGTAACTAATGAGGGCTTTCGTGTAAAATTATCAGGTTGTGGGGAACTCTTTGACAGTTTCCTCATTGTGAGGGTGCTCTTGTAATTATTTCCCAGGTGTGCTTTTCTTGCTTGAGACCAAAAATAACAAAAATATGGCAGAGAAGTTAAAATCGATAATATGAGCTAATGGCTGTGTTGTAGTGGATTTAGGTGGAGTAAGGGGGTATGGAATTTTTCTAGAGAAATGATCAAAATGTGGAGTTAATCAAGTATAGAAATTTCTTTATAGAGGAGAAAGCGAGAGGTGGGGATTCAGGAGCAGCAATAATATCACAATATTACTTGGCTTTGGTCAAGATAATGATCTTATAGGTGTGGATTTGTTGGGCCTCCTCTTACTTGGTCGAATAGAAGATATGGCTCTGAACTCATCTTAGAAAGGATCGATAGATGTTTGGTTATAACTTCCTAGTTAGATGTTTATCCAAATGCTAAGCTTCATCATTTATCAAATCCAGGCTCCGTTCATGTTACTTTGTTGCTAGATACGAATGATTTGAATAAGATAATAAATACCTTTTTCCAGTACAATAAAATATGGAATTCTTTTCATGTATGTCGTGAGACCATCCAAAAAGCCAGTTCATATTGGGATGAATTAGGAGTACAATCTTTTCTCAGAGACATTTTATTTTACTCATGGTTGAATAATTAATTAATTGCAAGATAGCCAACTCAAGATTTCTCCCGGATCATATGGTTAAGAAACTTCAGGATGGTTATAATGTTATAACACCACATTTTGCCCAGATCCGAAAGCTTGAAGACACTTTGAGGCAGGCCACGGTTGATGAAGAGGCTTATTAGCAGGATTGAATTAGAAAAGAATGGCTAAGCTTGGAGAATCACAACACGGAATTCTTTCACTCTAAGGTTATGAAACAAAGGATGATCAATAAATTTTTTGGAATTGAGGATGATAATGGAGTGTGGTATACAAAATTGGAGCATATTTGTGAAGTGGTTACTAGATATTTCAGTTCGGTTTTCTCTTCGAGTAATCCTACAATAGATGAAATGTGGTATATTGAGCAATGTATCGGAGAAGATTTCGGATGAAGATCATTTTTTTTTCTGGATAGCATGGTGACAAAGGAGGAGATTAAAGAAGATATTAATGATATGCATCCTACTAAAGCACATGGACCAGATGGATTCACAACAATATTTTTCCAACAGCATTGGGAGGTTATATGTATGGATGTTATGGAAATGGTTAATTTTTTTTATCTCTTCATGAATTTTACCGCATAACATTAACCATAGCCGTGAGAGTTATTTCTAAAGTTATTAGCGAGAATCAAAGTGCTTTTGTACTTGGATGGTTATCACTGATAATATTTTGATAGTGCATGAGATCCTGCATGATTTTCGTATTCGTAAAAAAGGTAGGAAGCAGTCGACTGCTATTAATATCGATATGTCAAAGGCCTATGATCGAGTTAAGTGGTGCTTTGTCATTGAAATGATGTGAAAACTGGGATTTTTCTTAAATTATGATGTTCTTCAATTTATACTTGCCTCTCATCTATGTCTTATAATGCAGTGATTAATGGTGAATTAAGTAAGATTATCAAGGCTTCGAGAGGATTGAGGCAAGGGGATCCATTATCCTCCTTGCTTTTTCTTATATGTTCTAAGGCTTTGTTTGGTTTACTTAAGGATGCATGTAATTCGAAGCTTATTTCTAGATTTTAATTTTCACCTAATGGACCATGTATGTCTCATTTATTCTTTGTTGGTGGTTCCCTTTAGCAATGCTTCTAAGGATGAATTTGCAACTATAATTGATATCCTTGATAGATACAGTCAGGTGTTAAGGCAATTAGTTTACCAAAAAGCTCGATTGTTTTCAACTCTAATGTGCTAGAGAACAGAAAACGAATGTTGTCTAGATTTATTAAAATGAACTTTTCAACTTCTTTAAATAAGTATATGGGTATTGAAACAAACTTTGGGTTATCAAAGAATCTTGTGTTTAGCAATATTTTAGAATGTATCACAACGCGCATATCGGGGTGGTTTGAAAAGTATGTATCCCTTGCTGGGCAGGAAGTGCTTATAAAGGCTGTTGTGTTTGCTGTTCCAAGCTATGCGATGTCGTGTTTCAAGGTACCTATCTTCCTATGTATTATTAGAATTGAATGAATCTTAAGTTAGTTATTAGCTTAAGGGTTCTTTGACAGTTACTAAATCAATATCAACAATAGAGGACCTATAGTAACTAACACTTCAGCGTGCATTCACGAAATACAAATATATATATATATATATATATATCCACTTAAAAATAGAATCCAACATGCTACTGTAATCCTGTTCTCGATTTCAAGAAAGAAAGTAAAAGCAAAAGAAAAAGGAAAAGATCTAAGACTACAAAACAGAAATCTGACACAAAGCTTAGAAGAAGACAGTTGGATCTTACCTAGGTTTCTTCGATGCAATGAGAGAGAGAGATTTTTCTATCTGTAATCTTTTTGAATTTTTTTAAATAACTTTGTAACTTGTTGCAAGTACTTGTACTCCAGAAAAACTAGTAGATTGCCCATCTCTGGGACTGGATGTAGGTTTCCCTTTACAGGAACCGAACCAGTATAGGTTTTCTGATGTCTTCCCCTTCCCTTTTATCTTCTCCATCTTCTCATTTGCATGTGATTGTCCTGCATAGTAAACCCTGGAATTAGTCTCTATTTCACTATAAATTGGTTTTAGAGCAAAAAATATATCATTAGTCTAGGAAGCCTAGCATCATATCTTCAAGAATCTTGAATATTCAAGATTGTGATTAGAAAAATCAAGAAGCCTCCAAGAAAGCTAATGAGATGGATACAGCTTCCACTAAACATGACATTGAGAAGTTTGATGGCACAAACAACTTTTCCATTTGGAAAATGAAGATGTTGGCACTTTTAGGAAACCTGAGGCTGGATGAGGCTCTTGAGGGTCAATAAAAAATGCCATTAACCTATTCCGAAGAGAAGAATAAAGATATGATTAATAGATCGTATAATACATTGATCATGAGTATTAGTGACAAAGTCTTGAGAGAGATTGAAAAATGAAGACAGCTGTGGAAATCTGGCTTAAGCTTAAGAGCCTGTACATGTCCAAGACTTTGTCAAGTAGGTTGTTTCTAAAGGAAAAGTTCTTCACCTATAGAATGGCAGAAGGGAAGAACCTCCAAGAGCATATTGATGAATTCAATAAGCTATGCCTTGATCTTGAAAATATTCAAGTGGAATATGATGATGAAGATAAGGCCCTGATACTTTTGCACTCTCTTCACAGATCTTATGAAATGTTTATTGACATCCTAAAGCATGGCAGTGAAACATTATCTCTAGAAGATGTGATAGGCGCTCTTAACTCAAAAGAGTTGCAAAGAAAAGATGACAACAATGATACTTGTAGGGAAAGTCTGTCTATAAGAGGTAGAACATAAAAGAAAGAGAATAGAGGCAAGAGCAAATCAAGATCTGTCCAGAAATGGGAAGAATTACAAGAAAGTAAAGTTTTATCATTATCATGAGGAGGGTCACGTTAGAGGACTATAACCTAAAAGAAAGAAGGATTCCAAAGGAAAGGAAAGTGTTGAGGGTGATGCTGATGCTTATGTGGTAGAAGATGGATATGAAAGTGAAGATGTTCTAGTAGTTGCAACCAAGAACTCTGAAAACAATGGATTCTTGATACTCGGTGTTCATTTCACATGGCACCAAATAAGGACTGGTTTGAGACATTCTCAAAGTATGATGGAGGAAATGTACTATTATGAGACAATAAAGAATGCAAGATAGATGGATGCAGTTTTATTAGAATCAAAACACATGATGGTTCTGAGAAAATCCTATTAGAAGTCAGATATGTACCAGATCTTAAAAGGAGCCTTATATCACTTGGAGTATTGAATGAAAATGGTTACTCTTACAAGGGAGAAAAAAGACTTCTGAAAATCTCAAAGGGTTCTATGGTAGTAATAAAAGGGGTAAAAGAGAATGGCCTCAATGTACTTTAAAGGAGTACACTGATTGGGGCAGCCAACTCAGTCACTACATCAAAAGATGATAAACCAACTCTCTGACATAAGAGATTGGGGCATGTAAGTTAAAGAGGATTGCTGGATCTGGAGAAACAAGGACTGTTTAATGGAGATAAACTGGAAAAGTGAAGATCCTGTGAGCTACAAATGTGTCATTATAGTGGGACTCACTACAGTGCCGCTTGTCACACTACAGTGTTGCGTCACACTATAGTCTGTCGTGAACTATTATAGTGTTGTGCGGCACTACATAGTCTCACGCACCATTGTAGTGCTGTGTGGCACTACAGTGTATCACGTGTCACTGTAGTGACATGTGGATCACTTATTCAAAAATCATTGATTAGCATGTGGCAGTCTGACACGCCACATGACAATTTTTCTTGAACTTGGCTAAACATGGATCTTTCGGGCATATCATGTACTCAAACTGACTTTTAATCCTCAAAATACATTTGGGATAAGAATTTGAAGTGTTGTGGTCATTTTAGGTTCTCTAGTGCCATACAGAGTCAAAGGACCAAAAGGGATGTGTTTAGGCCCAAACTAGATGAATTTGGTAAAACTTAGATCTTTTGGATATGGCATGTACTTGAACTGACTTTTGACACTCAAATACCTGTTATTATCATTCTACTTTCCTTAGTTACTACTTTTGGCTGGCCATTAAGGAAATTTGATGTTAAGAATGCCTTCTTGCATAGTTATTTGCCTGAAGAGGTCTATATGTGTCAACCTCATAGATTCATTGCTCAAAATCATCCTGATTATGTCTGCAAATTAAATAAATCTTTGTATGGTCTTAAATAGACCCCAAGGGCCTGGTTTGAATGGTTCACTAGTCATCTCCACTCTATTGGGTTTACTGTTTCTCAAGCTGATGGTTCTTTAGTCGTTTATACTAATTCTGCTTCTCTTACCTACATTTTGTTGTATGTTGATGATATTATAATTAATGGAACTGATAGTGTATATATTGACAAAATCGTATCTAATTTTCAACAAGCTTTTTATATGACTGATTTAGGCACCCTTAAATATTTCTTAGGTTTTGAAATTACTAGAGATTCTGTAGGTATCTTTGTTAACCAGCATAAATATGCTGGCTATTAAGGCTGGCACATGCTTAATGCTAAGCCTTGACAATCACCTTGCTCTACTAAATCCCCTACTTCTAGTCATGTAGGATCCCCTCTTTCATATGTTACCCTTTATAAAAGCATTTAGGATCTCTTCAGTATTTAACTTTCACAAGACCTGATGTAAGTTTTGTTGTTAATTGGGTGTGTCAGTATATGCACTCTCCAACTACTGCACATTTTATCAAGATTGTCAGGATCGTGACTCGGATCGTACGATCCCTACAATCTTTCAGGGGGCCGGCGATCCGGATTGCATACTATAGTCGTATTTTAGTGGGATCGGTCGGGATCGTGATACATATCATATGATCATATAAAATCATACGATCCTACGACCCACCGATCCTATTTTTTGCTTTAATTATAAAATAATTATAAATGTGTTGATAGTAGGATTTGAACTCTTGCACCAAAAGTTTACCTAGGACCATTTAATCATTGAACCAAATATGCTTATGTAACAAAAATGAACATCTTTTATATTTAATCAAACATTTGACTATTTTTATGACATTTCAATTTATCTCATTTTTTACTTATACCTCTTAAAGTTATCAAAATTAGAACGAATTATGCCACCACTATTTTATTATATTTACACATTAATTTTGATATTGTTACAAAGTTATTAAATTTTAACTTAAAAATCAAACACTCTCAAATCTAATGTATTATAATAATGATCTTTACATATTTAATCAATAATTATCTTTACGTATTTATTTATTTATCTTTCATAGTTTGAAACAACAATTAGGTGAAGTTTACTAAGTTTACTTGTCTTGAACTTTTTTATATGAAAATTTTTTCTTCAAAACTCAAAAGTATGAGAACTCTGCTTAATATTATGTTGTTTTAGAAAACTTGATATATTTGTATTTAATAGGTAGATAACTTGGTGTTATATAATCATTTTCTTCAATACATTGAAGTATCATTAGCATAGATCTACTTTACTAATAAATTATTAAGAATTAATGGGATATTACGTTCCTCGATCTGATCTTACGATACTCGATCCTATACCCTTCCACCAATCATATGTAGGATCCTGATCCTGACAACCTTGCATTTTGTAGTAGTAAAAAGGATACTAAGATATGTTATTGACATTATTGATCATGGCCTTCTATTTATAGAAATTGTAGCATTTAACCATTCTAGTTGGGTATTATAGTTTTTTAGCCACGTTTAAAAATAATTAAGTTAATAACTAAGTTAGTTTGACCATAACTTCATATTCTTACTCCACCCTTCTGTAAAACAATATTAATATATTTATTATAAATTAAATAAATAACTAAAAATAGCTATGTATCGTCTATAAGTAATCTTTAAATTTTCAAAAATCTAACTCAATTGTTCTTTAAGAAGTCAAAAAAATTATTTCAATTTTCTTATCGAAACAAAATGAAATTGCGAGACTGATAATACTGGAAATTGATTAGTCAAAAAATATGTGCAGAGATACATAAAAAATCTAATCAATGCTAATAATATCAAAATAATGAATTTAACACTTTTATTTATGATGCAAAATTCACAAAAAGTTATTATATAAATGAGATATATTATATAATAAAATAGAAATAATATGAATTATGTAATTATTTTTATTTATTGGTCCATTTTATTCCCACAAGTACTTATGTAATTAACGAAAATATTTATTTCTAAATATTTTCTCTTATAATTATTTATATAATTTTTTCATTAAATGCATATTTTTTTAAAGATTGAAAAATCCCTTGTTTTTAGCGGAATTAGTTGTGATTTTTAGGAAAATATACATTTGTTAATAAAATAATAAATATAATTTCATAATAACTAGATATTTTTTACCGTAGACATTTTTTGTTTTAAAATCATTATGTTTTCCACTAAATGCATATATTTTTTAAGATGGAATTAGTAGTATTTTTTAGGCAAATATGTGTATACTGATCAAATAAATAAATATAAATTTAGATTAAATATATTGCAAATTATTTTGGGTAATATATTTACATACTTTTACTTAGATAAGGAAGGATTGCAATAATTACTTACATAAAGATTGTCATAACTACTTAAGAATATATAATAATCATTTTAGTAAATTCATCAGAAAATTTGTCGCTACTCTAATAATAGTTATTTACACAAATTAAATTAAAAATGGTAAAAAGATTATTATTAATAATATTTAGTAGTATCTGTTAATACATATTGATTGCATTACGAGAATAATAAAAATATACATTAATATTCAAAAATATGTAATCTTACTGTTCCCGTAGAAATAATAGCAAAAACTTATTATCTATATTAAATAGGTATATATATGAAAATAATTAAGTAAAATATTTATTATATGGAATATAACAATTCAATCCTTTAATTTTAAGTAATTTAAAATAGATAAGTCTTTCCTGCAATTCAAAAATACAAAATCATCTAGTTTAAATAAAAATTAGGATAAATGATAATTAAATAAATGTAGTTGGTGGGATATTATAGTAAATGTAATTTATAATTTTGTTGACTTTATCTAAAATGGTTATTTTTCTAATTATTCTTATTATTAGCTATTTAAGAAAATAAAGTTTTCATATCGTATATTTGCCTAAAAACCCGTTCTATTTAAACAAGGGTCTATTAACTTGTAGGTCTTTAGTGATGCTGACTGGACTGGAGCTCCCACAGACTTGAGGTTAACTTCAGGATTTGTCATCTTTCTTGGATCAAATGCTGTCTCTTGGAGTACGAAAAAGCAAGCTATTGTTGCTCGATGGTCTACAGAGGATGAGTACAAAGCATTGACACATACATGTACTGAATTAAAAAGCTGCTAGGTTATTAATGGTCAAACAATAATTGGTTGACAAAAAGCTACTATATATTATCAGGCACACTTAGATATAAAAATTGTAATTTCTACACATAATTAAAAGTTACGAACTTCGACTCATAATTTTAAAAATGTTAACAAGGTTAAAATTAATAGGAGTATAAATAAAAACGATGACATATGATGGTTGTTGTCTCCTAGGGTTAGGAGGTATTGTCTTTTTTCCTAAAGCGATTCTATGATTCTTTGGTCATAAACCAAAGGATCTCAAATTTGCACCCTCTTCTTTGTTGGGTGGTGTTGTGTGTTCTTAGTGAGGTGCTATTGTTTGTGTGGTTTTAGTGAGACAAACAACTTTTTTTCTAGCAAATTGTTCATTACTGATGGAGGGGACAGTGGACTGGGAGTTAGAAAAGAGTTTTGATCCTTGTAATATCACCAAGTTTGAATTAAGTGAGATCGTTATATCAAAAGAGTAGATCATATATATATATATTAATAGTGAGTTTATTTTATCAAACAGTAAATATATTGGTTGATCAATAAATATCAATAATTTATTGAGAAGAATATAATTATTGTCCTATACTTGAAGAAAATGAATGATTTATAGATTTTCAAATGTAATTTTGATAACTCATACATTATATCATATTATATATAATATATAAAATATTGAAATATTACTATATCAAATTCAAATGTAAATTTGATATATTGATGCAGGAAGTGAAAGAAAAAAAGATTTTATTTTACTTAATAGTACCTTAAATTTATTGAAGATGATAAAAGAAATAGGTTGTAACGTTGTTCTATTGACAGAGTTTTTCGTTCTTGAGATAGATTGATGGTGTCAATGGTCTCTTCTCCTCTATTATGTAAAATGAAGAAGAATGAAAACTGTAGATGGAAGGCATGGTTTCGTGAGAGGGAAGGTTTTCTTTTGATTTTTTTCATTTGTTTTTCATTGGTTGATTGGCGACGGGAGATATTTTTTTACCGTAGTTAATTAGTAGTACCAAAACTGTAGTTAGATTATTTTTCTTTCCCTTTTTTTGATAATATATGATTGGTCGAATTCAAATTTAGTATTTTTGTTCATTAATGTTTGGAAAGAAGTGAGCATTGTAAATGTTTTTTAAGGGTTATCATGGGCGAGATTTTTAATTCTTTTAATTTTTGGTGGATATTTTAATTACGGATTGACAATTAATCACACATATTACTTCAATGAAGTCAATAGAATAATATATATATATANGCCGATCCTTGATTCGAAACTCAATGATTGGCATGCGACAGTCCAACATGTCATGTAACAATTTCTTCAAATTTATTATTTATTTTAATCAGATAAATATCTAGATATCAATTAATTTAAAATTAACTTATCTAATCACACATCAACTAACTTATCTACTAGTTCAAAAATAAAAAATTAGTTAATTCAACTTCAAATTATTATCTTAATTTAATATTATTAAATTCATAAATCAAATATATTATCTCACTTATCGATTAATATAAAACTAATCAATATAATTATTTAATTATAATTTCTAAAAATTACAATAAATAATTTAATTAATTAATTTCTAAAAATTACAATAAATAATTTAATTAATTAATTTCTAATTAATTAATTAATTAATTTTATATAATTATCTCATAATTATATAATTGCCTCAGAAATTTAATTCATTTTGCAAGCTAGTATTTTTTTATGTTCTGAAACATTCACACTCTAGGCTGTGTAGTACAGATGTGACTCGAGGACCATGAACCTATAATTATGAGCTCCAATAAATCAGATTATTAATTAAACTCTTTAATTAAATAATCTTATTTATTAATTTCATTATTACTCCACTATAAATATGGAGTTGCACTCTTAGTAATTACATAATATATTTATAGAAATAATCTCGTGTAGTCCATTGATATAATCATTTCATATAGTTTTATCCTCCAATTATTGGTTCATAAATTAGAGCTGGTCAAAATTATTGTTTTACCCTTCTAATTACCTATTGATCCTTCAATACGATTAATTTACTAGTGATTGGTCAATTTATAATCGTATTATAAATTTGAGCTAATAATCATTCAATTCCAGAATTAACACTTAAAAGAACCAATATATGATCCATTATGAAAGCTTGAATTCCAATTCATATAAGATCATGTTCCCATCCATCTATATCATTGAATCTCCAAAACAATAGCCACTGGTCTGTTTTACAAATAAACATTAACGAGTGAATCAAAAGATTCAGCAGACATATATAGGAGTTCATGACTACTCAGGATTTAGACTGATCTACATATGATCATCAGATTGATATGTATTAAATCTTTATGATAAACGGTAAGCTAATAAAGATATTAATCCACATCGATCTTGTCCTATATAATCTAATTATATAATGATAAACGGTAAGTTAATAAAAATATTAATTCACATCGATCTTGTCCTATATAATCTAATTATATAAAATGCATTCACTAAGATGTCAATGCACATAAGTGATTTGGATCTAGATCACTTACATTGAAGATGCTCAACGAACCGTACTGGCTCGATGGAGAAGTACAAAAGTGAACAGTGTGTTAGTATTTAGTTGTGCGAAGTGTTGTTGACAAGACTTACTCAACTCACTACTTTCATCTGTTTCCGGTGACAACTACCACTCTCTTATGAATTACTTAGCTATCATTCATTAAAAATTTTATATTTTAATATGTTGCGGACTATTTTATTCATTTTTTATGATCTTAATCCTCTCGTACTAATACAAGATCATAGTCTCATTAATGAATATAAAATTTTCAGATATTTATACAAATTATTCAATAATAATTCAAAGAGATAATTATAAGAAAAATATAATTTTATTAATTTTAAATTAAAAATTTCTTTACACATGCTTTGATGACATTATGTTCAACATGTTCTCTTTACTCGCACAAATCATGTTGAGATTGATTTTCACTTTGTTAAAGAAAGATTGATAAAGAAGGATATTGTTGTCAAGCATGTTCCTTCACAACTTCAACTTACAGACTTATTTACCAAACCCCTGGGTAATATATTTTTCTTAAAGATAAACTTATCTTCAAGTCTGGAATAAATTTGAGGGGTGTTAAGTAATAGAGTTTATTAGTTAAATGGTGCTTTTGTCTTTTCCCTTTACTAACCGTTGGACTGCTTCTTTCTCTTGTATATTAGTTTGTTCCCTCCGGTTTTGGTTGAGTAAAATACAGATTGATGTAATTTCCTTTCTTTCCTCTTCTTCCTTCATGTTGGGTTATCCCTTAGGAGGAAGTGGGCTTGGAGTCCAATTGAAGAAGAAGCCTAAGTTGGAGCTTGGTGTATGGTATGTGTGTGAGTGAAACACATAACTAAAACCCATTGTGAAAGGTTTATTTGGCTTACGCTTATAATTTAAGTGGAATTCTCCATTTTTTCAAGTTACCCGCCACTTTGCAATTTGGCGAGAATTGCTCTTCGGCCAGTGGTGTCTTCAATGCAAATAAAGAGAAAAATGTGAGATGAGCGAAAGAAGTTTTTGAGAAAAATAATGAAAGATTTATCACATTGGTTACGATAAATTTTTTCTTTCATCATCTTGATAATTTGAGGATGAATTCATAGATTTATCGCATTCATTTTTAATCGTATTTTTTCCGTTATCTCTATCTTTATGGTTCTTATTCTCTTTATTTGACGGGATTTAATTTGGTGTATCAACCGTTATTAGTGACGTAGTTTAAGTTAATTGATTTATATAATCCTATAGTTTTATCTAGAGAAGAACTTGGTGTAACCCCATTATTTTATAGTAGAGATCTGATTCATACTTTGTTTCGAATTTTTCTTTTCACATTGAAAGGCTTTTCATATTAAATTCGGGATTCCTATTTTTCATTTTTCCTATTAAATTGGTTATTATCCATACCTAATAATTTACTCTGATATTAATATTTCTAGTTATCAACCACAAAATATTGAACTGCGGGTGTAAAGAAATTTTGAGTAAAAATCCCAACACTTCAATTTCAAAAGCTCTTCAATTACTACGCTTTTCTCCCTCTACGGAGTATGATTTGTATGCCAATGTATTTCTTTTTTTATAATTAAATCATTCTAATTTTAATGTATTTTTCTTTTACTTCATTTTTTGCCCGGACAACTTTTTCTTTCATAACTTTCAGATCAATTTTTTGTATTGTATTTCAGTACAAATATCTACAGAAAGTAAACAGTGAAATTTCATTACCGAGTATTTCAATGATAGACTAAACTTAAAAATTAATGATAAATAATAATAAACAAATAGTAAAACATGATGATGCAAAGTACATTTTTGAATGCTCAAGTAAAAAATATTCATGCATTTACTTGTAAATCAATTATTTATTGAAAGTAACAATGGAGATATTGTGGTTTACAGCTTTTCATTATCTAGCATTTCAATGATAAATTTATGGCAACTCAATGACACATTTTTCTAATGATATATGAAATTTAGATAAAAACAAGTGATCAATTATTATACACAAATGATTTATGAAAGATGACGTGAAAGAATTATTATTGTTCTCGTATAAAAAATAATTCGTTTACTTGTATAACTATAAATTAAATTAAAGATATATGAATAGGTTATTAATGGTCAAACAATAATTGGTTGATAAAAAACTGCTATATATTATCAGGCACACTGAGATATAAAATTTGTAATTTCTACACATAATTAAAAGTTACGAACTTCGACTCATAATTTTAAAAATGTTAACATGGTTAAAATTAATAGGAGTATAAATAAAAAAGATGACATATGGTGGTTGTTGTCTCCTAGGGTTAGGAGGTGTTGTCTTTTTTCCTAAAGCGATTCTATGATTCTTTGGTCATAAACCAAAGGATCTCAAATTTTCACCCTCCTCTTTGTTGGGTGGTGTTGTGTGAAAACCTATGGCATATACCAAAGCCTCTCCCTAGTAGTTTTCACTATTTAAATGACCTTCAAAGCATCTAATATTCCTCTCATTCCAAATAGAAATAGATAAAATCGGTAAACATAATGTTGAGAATAGAGAATTTAAGGGATTACCCCTTAGTATGACCAAGCATCCATGGCACACGTTGCCAAGACACAACAGTCACAAACAACTCAAACGGCCCTATAAGCAGCAACTAGATAGTGTGTGAGAAATTAAAATGTTGGACAAATTCACATCATCGATACGCGAACAATAAGTATATACAACAATCATTATCGTATCATATTATTATATTTTGCATTCCAATCTCAATTATGAAATATCAATGACATATTTAATCATGTTATGATGCTACTATATTTTTTAGTGACCAATATCTTTAAAGAGACATAATAAAACAGTGATCTATTTGCAAAGCTTCACACACTCAAAACATTTACAATAAGACGAACAACTAAGGTGACTATGAAATGTATTATAATTTTAGTGTACGAATTCTTGAAAAGAAAATTAAATTGCAAGCCAAATACTCTAATCCTCCGCATGTTTAATTGTGTGAAATTAACTTATATTTTTGAAAGAAAAAACTTTTTCATGAAACCTCTTTATATTTTGAAATTTGGGTTAATTATGCTAAACTCTCTTTAACGTACATATTAAACTATATAATTATCTTTAAAATCTTATAGTTTACTCCTCACTTTTTATTTTCTTTCACGAACACCTCCAACCGTCATTTTTGTTTAAAAAATAGACTAGTTTGACGTATTTTTTTAATGGACAATTAGATAATTTAAACCCTACTGTTGTTTTTAGCAGATTTCTCTAACAAATTCCATGGTAATTTAAACTTTCTTTAAATTCTGACTCAATTTTCAATGCCAGACAGAAAATTCTCAAGGTTTCATTGATTTTGAATTCACATTCAGACCCAAAAAATGAAAGTAACGATGTCGTTTGAGGATTCAAGAGAGAATCCAGCAAAAAAAGGTAAATTCAAGAAAAAATCCACTAAAACCATCTGAAATTCATTGTTTCTTGCTCTAGAAAACAAGCTATTCTCTCTATTGCAGTCATTGCCACATTAATCCCCAAGCTTTAACCAAATCCAACCTGTCTCGGTATGCTTCTCTGTCTCTATATCATTTCAATGGTTATCCCACAGCTGCTAATGACTACAGAGCAGGAAGTTCATGGCGGAAATGGAAACCATAGAGAAAATCAAACACCAAAACTTGGTTCCCTTGCTGGGTTACTGTAAAATTGGGGGAAAAAAATAGGGAACAAGAGAGCAAGAGAGACAATAGATAGTGAAGGTAAAGAATGGAACACGTGGCTGAGGGTCTTAAATTACCTCTTTGCCCATTAGAAAAAGAAGTTGTTTGCTCACCTATACTCATTTCTGTCTATTTTTTAAGTGAAAGGGACGGTAGGAGGATTTGTGAAAGAAAATAAAAGGTGAGGGGACAAACTGTAAGATTTTAAAGGCGAGAGTGTAATTTGATACAGACTAATTTGATACAGACGTAGAAAAGTTAGGGATCCATTATAATTAACTCTTGAAAATTTGACTTTTTCATTATTATATATGTTAAATAGGATAATGTGACTAAATAATTGTGTATTAAAGATATGGATATTGAGATGATAAAATAATTAATGATGAGATTACAACGAAACATTTTAACGACGATCATAATAGTTGGAGATAGCAAAGCAACTAATTGTGTACGTATGTTGAGATAATAAAAAAGTTAATGATGAGATTAAGATGGAAACTTTTAGCAAAATTCTAATGAAATCACTTCATTACACTATGAAATTTTGACTTTTTTATAATTCTTACATAAATTAGGACAATGTGACTAGATAATTGTGTATGAAATATATGGATGTTGAGATAATAAAACTATTATTGATAAAATTAAGAAGGGATTTTTTTATGCCATTCAATGATGATAATTGTTGGAGGTTTAGTAAGGATCAATAGGCAAGGAAATGAAAAAAAAATCAAGAAGAGAATTCATGTCCGTAAGGATTTAACCATTGAACCAATCCTCTCATCTATTGTGGTCAAATTAATTATATGTCAAATAACATGAGAATCATATGACGTGAACAAGCTTTTATTTTTAATGAACCTCCAAGAACATTCTGATTGAAACTTCATCTTATTCGTGTTAACACTCACAATGTCTTTTCATTAGTTTAACATTTATGGGAGGTCCCTCATGTTGGAATCTCAACAGGAAGGGATCTATTCAATTGATCATGGTCGTACATGCTAGAACAGACGACCAAAATCACCTCAACATTTATGATGAAAGAACATTTTTAGGAGAATTCTAACAAGGGAAATTGAGACCATGAAATACGCATTTTATATATTTGAAGGTCAAAAAGGCAATTGAGGATAAAATCGAGGTGAACATACAATTTTTTTTTTATTTTTTACTTTCTTTTATCTTTTTTCCTAAGATACATCTGAGTCTTTAATCCTTATAATGGAGGGCTCAAGATCATCTCCTATTCATGGAATAAGAGTATCATGATCAACATTTTAGTTGAGTTTTCGTCATCTATTCATTTTCTTTGGTAAAAGTCATAATTCTTTTCCTTTTGATTTTCATCGTTGAAATTAAAATATTTTTAAAAAAACTCAACTTACAATTTTAAGTAAAAGTTGGCAGGACTAAAGAGCTCCAGTGATTTCATTCAAAAAAATTGAGAGAATATAAAATATAAAGTTAATCTAACTAATTAACAAATCACGTAATTTAAATATACGAGGATTTCTTGAATGATAAAAAATGAGTGGCAAAGAAATACATAAATAATGTAATCAAAGATGCTAATTGGAAAATAATTTTATAGTATAAAACATAATGTATTTGAGGCTACTTTGGACATAAAATAATTTTATACATTAAAATAAACTATTTTAGTTATGAGCTACAAAAGCATAGCCAATACCCAATAACTCTGCAATATAATTAGCATTTAAATAGTGACCAGGCTTTTAACCATTATAGTTCTACTTCAATTGAGGTTAATGCATGATGTTCATTTTTAAATATCAAGTCAACTATTTGGGAATCAAATTAATAAATTAATAACAAATTATCAGCACCTAAGTTTTACATAGAAGTTGTCCTCACGTTAACTGAGGGTGTTGCTTAGGGTTGTGCTCTGGTTTCAAATTAATAAAATAATAACAAATTATCAGCACCTAAGTTTTACAAAGAAGTTGTTCTACACTTGTATCAATGGAGGATAGGATTGACCTATAACAAGAATAGCTCAGACAGTGGACTTGATCCAGTTGATGAGCTTTATAAAAGTCTCCATAGGGTTGATTTATCAGCGGAAGAGGACTGTGAATTGGTTATCCCGGATGAAGCTACACTCTGAAGCTATAAATAATTGTCGCCTTAGTGCTATCGTAAAATTATTCTCACTACGTATATACAATAGAGTTGGGTTGAAAAGCACGTTATCAAGAGCTTAGAATTTGGAGGGGAAGGTGCGTTTCAGTGAAGTTGGAATAGAGCTATTCCAAATATTTTTTCAAGACCGAAACCTCTCTGTATTTGGTTGTGGAAAATGGCTGCTGGTTATTTGAGGAGAGCTTGTTTGTAGTAAAGAGATGGTGCCCAATTGCCATTATGTGTTAGATAAAATCTTTATCTGTATAAATCATATCTTAAAAAAATCTCTAAGAACTCATGTTGAACACACTAAGAATCAAATAACTGTAAAAGTAAAAATATACATGAATTCATAATAGTACATCGTAATTTAAAGCCGAGCGGTTGACCTTTAAGATCTACACGATTCTCTATCAGAGAATCCCCTTTGATTAAGCATCTATACTCTCTCTCTCTAACGATAAGATATTAGGGAGAATAAAATGATCGTCCTTAATCATATGACATGAATATCATAACCACTTAAGATCATTTATAAGGGGAACTTCCTCAAATACTCAGAAAGTACGTCATACCAAGTCATACCCATATTTAGTATGAAAAATATTCTAAATATTTTGATACATGGAATGTTGATGTCGGGTAAAGTCTCAAGTCTTTACTTCCCAAATTACCATACATCATCTTCCTCATCTTCTTCCTCCATGGCACAACCTCACCACCACTCAAAAGTACATCTCTCTCTCATATGAACTTTATAGTCAATTTGCGCAATGACTATTGTTTGATTGTTAAGATTTGGGGCAATTCAGGCATCACATGCACTATCCCTGTGTTTTTCTTTTAATTGTTTCCATTGCTCCTCCATTAAAGACATAGCCCTAGACTTACTGGTGTGTTGATTTTGCTGAAGGAGAAGGAGAGAGGTAAAGGGTTTGTGCTGGGTTGGTTTTTAACTTTTTTTTATCTGCTTTCATCTAAAAACTCTAGATTTGGGTTTCAAATTTTCTAGAATGCATATGCATTTATCTCCAAATTTGGTGAGATTGCTAGGTAATTTGCCTAATTGTGTACGGTTTTTCTTCTAGTATAAAATTCTGATTCCTTTCTTATTGTTTTTCAATTTACATTTTTCCTCGTAGATCTCAATTTCGGGGAGCCTGTTTCCACCGTAACATGCTCCTCTATAAATGTTCAAACTTTCTAAGAACCAAAGAGCAATTTTAGAAATTGATAAAATATTCTCTTGGTATTTTTCCTCGTAGATCTTTTGGTATTTTTATTTTAACTCATCATAAAAATAGAAATTACACTAAAATCTCTACACATCAAAATGTCCACAACCTATCATATACATCAAAATCCAAATTATCCAAACTTTAGCCGATCATTTTTAATTGTTTAACTTTATTTGACAGTCTGCACAATATAATTATTCAAATATAAGTCGAACGTTGGATTAAGGATCCAACAATCTTCCACTTGGACTATATGTGGGACCTTATAATTATGCTTTACAAAAATACACGAACGAGCTCAACTTTGCTGCCATTGCTAAAATGTATATATAACTAATCTGATCCATGAATCATACCAACATAGGATCAAAGAAGCCTTCACTATATCAATCGTAACTCAACTCATCAATGGTCACGTATGTCAATACAACTAAATGACATGGATTATGATGTGGATGTGTAGCATAGAAATTTCGTGTAATGTGATCTTAACATACCTATTTCCAACTGGTACACCGAAAACCTTAATGAGATCTACCATACTAGAGTCAGAGTGTGAATAAACCAGAACTTTATTTCTACATGCCTCAAAATATCCATAAACCCAAATAACTGAAAGTATGTCTATAAAGAACAACATCCAAAAATATAAACGCCCAGAAAAACTGAATATCATCAACCGATATGATACCCATAAGAGTAGTGTGCTCATGAAACTGTTTGGGTGGCAATCCCTTAGTAAGTGGATTTGTAAATGGAGCTTGTTTCGACGTGTCCTTTATATAACTTTCCACCCTGAACTCTTTCATTAACAATCAGGAACTTGATGTTTATATACTTCGACTTTGTTGAGCTCCTGTTGTTATTGGAATACAGAACTGCTGACTTATTGTCATAAAAATCACTTGAGTGGTCTCTCAATACCATCCACTATGCGTAACCCTCTGACAAAATTCTACAGTCATATTCTGTGATCATAACATGCTATGAACATTGTTGCTATGGTAGAAGAGGCTATAAGAGACTATTTAGCACTCTTCCAGGAGACAACACCTCCACCCAATAGAAAAATATAGCCCGACGTAGATTTCATATTATCTTAGCATCCCACAAAATCATAGTCAGTATATCCAATGATCTCAATCTGATCGAACCTCTGATACATGAGCATGTAGCCTTTTATTTTCTATAAATACTGCAAGACCCATTTAGTTGCTCTTCAATGGTCTATGAATGGATTGCTTAAATATCTGCCCAACATCCCAGTCACTTATACAATATCCAAACGTGTACAAACCTGAGCATATATTAGAATCCCTACTACTGAGCCATAGGGAATCTTCTGTATTTTATTTTCCTCAAAATCATTCTTATGGCACTGATTGAGACTAAACGTGTCTCCCTTAACCACAAGGGTATCACCTAGTTTACAGTCTTGCGTGTCATATCTTTTAAGGACATTTTTTATATAGCACTTTTATGATAATCTAAGAGTATTTTGAGAACGATCTAGGTGTATTTATATCTCTAATACAAAAGAGGCGTAACTAAGATCTTTCATATCAAAATTCTTAGTAAGGAATCTCTTGGTGTCGTGCAATAAGCCTATATCGTTGTTGGCAAACAAGATGTCATCCACATTTAAAATCATAAAAATATGCTTGCTCCTACAGAACTTATGTTATATACAATCATCAATCAAATTCATCCCAAAACGAATCAAGATGATCACCTGATGAAACTTGAAATACTATTGTCGAGATACCTATTTGAGTCTATAGATTGATTTCTTAAGTTTACAAACTATATTCTTTAGGTCTCCCAACATAAAATTTTTTGGTTGCACAATATAAATAGTCTCTTCAATATCACCATTGAGAAACATCGTATTTACATCCATCTGATGCAGCTCAAGATTGAAATGCGCTACCAATGCCAATAAAATCCTGAAAGATTCTTTCACAGAAACTGGAGAGAAAGTCTATTTATAGTCAATGTCTTCCTTCTATGTAAAGCCCTTTGAGACAAGATGGGCCTTGTATATTTCCACATTACATTTTGAATCTCTCTTGATCTTAAAAATCCATTTTGTAACCAATGGTTTCGCACATTCTGGTAATGGAACAAGATCTCACACTCATTGTCCCCATGGACTTAATCTCCTCATTCATGACATCGATCCACTTCTAAGTGTTAGAACTTTTCATTGCTTGACGGAAGTTGATCGGGTCATCTTCCATCACTCTGATGTCTACCTCATGTTCTTGAAGAAATACAATGTAATCATCTGACACTGCACTTCTCCTCTCTCTAGATAATCTCCTTAATGGCATAAGTTCTTGAGTGCTAGAGTTTATTCTTCTGGAATACTTTCTTGAATGAGAGATTCTCTGATATTGTCTTGAAATATTGTGTCATGAGCAATGTTAGAGATGCAATCCTGATCAATGTTAATAACACATGTGGGAATATCAACATCTTCCTTTTGAAAGACATTGTCCCTAACCGTATCTCCTCTAGCAAACTCAGCATCCCCAAAGAACCGGGCATTTTCTATCTTAAAAATTGACCTAGATAATAAAACTTATACCTTCTGGATCTTCAAGAGTACCCAAAAAAATAGCAACTCACCATCTGTAAGTCTAGTTTCTTTTCATTAGGCCTATTAGGCCTTACCTTAGCTGGATATCCCCAAACAAAAAAATTCTTTAGACTAGGTTTCTTGTCAGTCCAAAGCTCATATTGAGTTTTGGCAGTCACTTTAGTTGGAACTCTGTTAAGGATATATGTTGCAGCCTTAAGTGCACACCCTAGAGTGATTCTGGTAAGGTAGAATGATTAATCATACTTCTGACCATGTCTTTAAGTATTCTATTTCATCTTTCAGCAACACCATTTATAGTAGGCGAACCTGGCATCGTGTATTGTGGGACGATATCACGTTGATCTAGGAATTTAGAAAACAGTCTTGGACGTTGTTCACCTGAACTATCATATTTGCCATAGTTTTCACTACCACGGTCAGAGCTGACGCTTTTGATCCTTTTGTTGAGTTGGTTCTCAATTTCAACCTTAAAATTTTTAACACGTCCAGTGACTGTGATTTTTCATGTATAAGATATATGTAGTCTTATTTATAAAAATTGTCTATGAACGTTATAAAGTATTGTTGACCATTCTAAGTAGCCGAATGGAATGGCCCACAAATATATGTGTGTATAAATTCTAAGACATCCTGAGTCCTGTTAACTTCAAATCTCCTTTTATGAGTTTGTTTACCCTTTCTGCAATTAAATATCAAAATATGTGAAATTTAAGAGACCGAGAATTTCGTCTGACATAAGTCTCTATATTCTCTGTTTGAAGATATGACCAAATCTCATGTGCAATAACGCAGTCGATTTCTCACCGGTTAATTATATTTTAGTACCTCGTGTACTTAATTGCAAGGATTTCTTAATTGAAGCAATTGTCTCAAGTAAATAAAGATTGTCATAATCTGATAAATAATTGGAACCAACAAAATTTGAATCACGAAACAAATCAAAGTTTTCATTTTCGAATGATCAAATATAACCAATTTTGTCCACAACAGATACAGAAATCAAATTTCTTCTAAAAGACGGTACAATAAATGTTTCATTATGATTCAAATAAAATCTAATCTTTAACAATAATCTCATTTTCCTACTGCCTTAACTTCAACCGTCATGACATTGCCCACATAGATGTATCTTTCAACATCATTTGGCTTTCGGCAAGTCAATCAACTCTGCATAGATACACTAATGTAAGTTGTTGTACCATAGTCTATACATCATGTGTGTCTAGGAACCAAACCTAAATTAACCTCGAAATAAATCAAATTAAGAAGCACAACTTTCTTAGCACGCCTAGCGTGATAATTGGTGTATTGCTTCTTCTTATGCCCTTTAGTTCCACACAAGCAACAAGTAGTACCTTCTGAGTTAACCGATTTCTGTTGTTGTTTCTTGTGTGGTGTAATATCTGCAACATCATTATACTTCTTCCTTTTCTTTCCCTTGCCCTTACCTTTAGAGGTTGAGTCCAGGTAAGCACTATCTATCTTACCATGCTTCACCATTTCCTCTTCCTGAACACAGTGTGAGATGAACTCATTTAAAGACTAAGTCTCTTTCTAATAGTTGTAGCTCACTTTAAACTGGCTGAATTGTGCTGGAAGGGATATCAAAACCAAATGCACAAGCAAGTCTTCAGAGAGTTCGAGCTTAAGTGCTTTCAACCTTGAAACAAGATGATACATTTCCATGATGCACTCCCTGATGTTGCATTTACCCTTATACCTTGTTGAAATTAGATCTACCAAGAACATACAATTTTCTGCCTTTTCATTATTGACAAACATTTTTTCAATTTCCGCAAGGAAATCTTTAACTGTAGTAATCTTTTCAGATATAGTGCCCATGAATGTTTACGAAATGGCTTTCTTCATGATCATCATACACATGCGATTTGACTTCTCCCACATTTTCATATGTCTCTTGTCACCAGATATCCTCCTATCTGTAAGTGGTCAAGGAGAATTAACTCTTAACGTAAGGTCGATATCCATGACTCCAAGAACTATCAAGACGTGCTCTTTCTAGGACTTAAAGTTTTAGCCATTTTATACTTTACTTTCTTAATGCTCGCAGTAATATTAGCATGAGTAATAACTTGCAGAAATAGTTTACCGACCTATAAGCTCACTAAAGTTCCAAAACAATAATAAATTCAAACAAAGGTATACCCTATCTCAAGAGAATGGGCACTCCATTAATATTTTTACTTTGACAAAAAATATTAACTTATAAGTGATGTCTTGGTGTAGTAATCAAACATTGATTATAAACAACATATTCATACAAGAAACCTTTCTTTGGGCCGATTTATTATTCACATATAAAACTGAATAATCATCGCGTATTTATTACCATAAAAGTACATGTAATTCTGCCAAATATTCATCTTTCTTTGAGCTGGTAAATATTCACATATGTCCCACACACATAGCCTTTTATATTTTAAGATAAAATTAATTTTCACAAGAGATATCACTTTGGCGACATGTTACTTCAACTAATTCATCTCAAAATATATATAACATATCAGTTTTTGAAAAGGCCTTAAATACATTCAATTAGACACGTTGCAATGACATCTCATCAAGAACCAGGTTAGCAAGGGCCAATCTTGAGAAAATCCAACAGTTACTAGCTAATATCGCATCCAACCATGAGCTTCAGAAGCAAAAGCATCTTGCATGTATTGAATACTTGGAACTAAGGAAAGCTGAAGAGAGCTTCTTTAAATAGAAATCCATAGTGCAATGGCTTAGTTTGGGTCACCAAAACACTCACTTCTTTTTTCGATGCATGAAGAAGAATAGAGTTAGAGCAAAGATCATTCACTTAGTAGACCAAAGAACCATAATCCTTGACCCTGACTTAGTTAAAGAGCACATTGTAAGCTTCTACACCCAACTTTTGGGATCTCCCAAACCTCCTACTGAAGTAAACTGGAACATACTAGATTGTGCTCGCCCAAAGAACCTCAATGAATCACAAGCAAACCTCCTGATTGCTCCAGTTAGAGTTGAGGAAGTTAAAACAACCATTTTTTTTCAGTGGGGAATGATAAGGCACCTAGCCTAAATGGGTTTTCAATAGGGTTTTTCAAAAGATCATGACATATAATGAGATCAGATTTCACTGCCGCTATTTTTGAGTTTTTAGCTCTGGTGAACTTTTAAAAGAGGTCAACTCTACAATTATCTCACTAATACCAAAAGTCTCTAACCCTTCAGTTGTAGGGGACTTTAGACCCATTTCTTACTACAATGTTCTTTACAAATGCATCACCAAGATCGTTACAGATAGAATGAAAGGAACTCCTCCAGGCCTTATTAGCCCCAATCAATGTGCATTCATCCATGGGTGAAAGACTGTAGATAACATATTTCTCTCCCAAGAACTCCTTAGAAGCTACCATAGATCACTGTGTATGCCTAGATGTGCACTAAAAGTTAATTTAAAGAAGGCATATCACAGTGTCAATTTCCTCTCAGGTTTAAGGCAGGATGATATTCAAGCTATCTTGGAGTTTTCTGAGAGCCATCTTCCAGTAAGGTACCTTGGAATTCCCCTAATCGCCACTAAATTGTGCAAAACATATTGTGATTCTCTAGAGGAGAGAATTACTAGCCGAATTAAATCTTGGGAGTTGAAATATCTCTTTTAAGTTGGCAAATTACAATTGATCAAATTTGTTCTTAAAGCAATATTTCAATTATGGGCTGGTATCTTCATATTACCAAATAAGGTGATTAAGAAATTTCAAGATCTAATGAGGAACCTTCTTTGGAATGGCACTACTGACTAACACACTGGGGCCAAAATTGCATGGTCTGACATTTGCTGTGAAAAGAGTAAGGGTGGTCTAGGGATCAAAGATTTGGTTCTCTCTAATGAGGTCTCAGTAGCAAAACATGTATGGCTCTTGGTTAGAGGGACTAAAAACTCACTCTGGAAGGATTGGTGCCAGATTTACCTAATCAGAAAAAGCTCTATATTCATAACCATTATTCCTTATGACCCCTCTTGGGTCTGGAGGAAAATTCTGAAGCTAAGATCCAAGTACCTTCCTTTATGTTCAGTAAGTATTAGGGATGGTTCATTTGTGAAACTCTTCACTGATAAATGACACCCCTAAGGATCTTATTGGACAAATATGGTCAAAGAATTCTCTCTAGACCAAGATGTACAATGGAATCCAAAGTTGAGGTAATCATCCAATCTGGACAGTGGTAATGGTTTTCACGCAACACTATTGAGTTAAATGAACTTGGGAATCAGCCCCTCCCCCCCTTAAACCATCCTCCCCTTATGTGTGATCTTGGGGTGTGAGTCCTAATGGAGACTTCTCTGTATCTAAAACCTATTCTCATTTCTCCGCACATCTGGATGATTTTAGATGGGCTCCCCTGACCTGGTTCAAGCACCATGTCCCAATGTGTCGTTTTATCTCTTGGTTGACTTTAATTAATAAATTAGCCATTAGAGATAGGATTGCACAATGAAATAATGCTGTTAGTGGGAGCGGACTTGATTGCCAGACACAAAGAATATACTATATTCTAATCAGTTTTCATATACTACAAAAGCATGTCATTTATGTTAAATAAATTTTTGATTCTACTCAATGTGTAGAATCAATAGGCTCTTGATTAGTGTAAATTGCTAATCCAAATCATCCTAAAGATGTTTTATTAAATAGTTTTTAAGGAGAAATTGTTTTAGGTTGAGGTTGTACAAAAATTAGCATATTATTTGCAACATAGGCTAAATTGTAAAAAATATGGTAAGGTGTATGTATAAAATTCGCTAAAAAACTAATGGTCATATAGAACTAAAAAATCATATTTTTTACCAACCAATGGCCAATATTCCTTTCAAAGTTTTGTAATAACCTGATTAACATGGTTACTCTCGGCTGATGATTAAGCATCTTATTTGACGTCTGTACAATTAATGTAATTGTATTTGTTGGGAAATATACATATGACAGTAGAATATACTATTTTAGAATTTATAGATATTGAAAATTTATCTTCAAGAAGATGGAATTAATATAATTATATTTAATAAAACTAATAAGTTTGTCGGTGATAGAAATTAATAAATGTATGAGGACATCTCAATTAGAGATGTCGATTTCCGTAACCCACCCAATATCTTATTAAATGAAATAAAAGAGTCAATAAATGACAACATAAAAACAATCATCGACACCTAAAAACATGTTACAGAATAATAACAACAAAAATGAAGCATTTCACCACCATGTCAGAATAACTTTATTGAAAGTCATGAATATTAAATAATCTATAACTCGGTTATCCTCCCAATAAATGTGATAATAAAAATTTTCTGAACCAACAGTAATCACACATTAAATTTAATAAATAATCATTTAGAAAGTAGAACTCTGACTTTTTTAAACAGCATTACAAATTCCTTTCGTTTGCTTTACTAAACAAAAGCTTCTGTTTAATCAATCTTTCCTTTCATCACAAATCAGAGTCGATAACTTTGTTATTTAAAAATTAAAAAGAAGATGACTTTCGTTATATTAAAAATATAGCTAAAGCATATTATAGTTTTATTAAAATAAATCTTTTTTCTTAAAGAATCTCATAAAGTACTTTGTCCACCGAACGTAACGAAATATTTTGTTTCCCAAGTAATAATATCTTCATGATAATGATCAATGATGTTGTTACTTCTTTCTTTATAATATTTTTTTTTCATTTTAGTACACATTTATTTTGCACCAAATTATAATTTAATTGATATATTTTTTTTATTTACACACAAATTCCTCACTTCGATTGAATCTAATTACACACAAAACTTAAAAGTGATTTTGTTTGTTAGATTTAGTCCATTAAAAGTAAAAACAATGTCACAGATCTAAACTACACAAAAATGAAAAAAAATGTTTTTCTAAAAAATTTCAAATTAAATGTGAGTCATCAAATCAAATAAACTGTTAATATATAACATGATCTCTGTATATTTGCCTAAATAAAAGATTACTTATATCCGCTTAACATACATATTAAATGATAACAAATGTTTGTTCATCGATATCATTGTACATTTCAATCCAATAATATCTACATTTCATTTTGTACAAAATAATTGAAATGAAGATTCTAAAACTACTGGACAAATGACGTGACATGAAAAAAATTAAAGAGAAAAGGAGGTGACGTTTCCTATTTTTAATAGGCCATGTAGTGTACTACACAATCATCCATGATCTATCAAGAAGACTCATCTGTTAAAAAATCATCTGTTTTTATTAAATTCATCATGAGCCTATAATTACTTGGTTTTCGACATTGTTTTCCTTGTGTAATTAGTGAGTTAGGCCTTGTTTGGCAGTCATGATAGTACTGAATAGTATTGTATTAAAGATATTGGATTAGGTTGTACTGTATTGGATTGAATTAACTAGTGCAGTCAATATTTAGTGCTACATCGGTTCAAAAACTACGTTATTTGCACATTGTTTGACACATGACAGAACTATATTGTAAAATTATTTTTCATCATTTATTCTTGAAGCTACATGTTATTTTACATGTCTAATCACAAACAAAAATATTTCATATTTTAAAGTAGACAATACATTCCATTATTAAATAATCTTTCAAATATATGAAGAACAATTTTAATAGATACATTCAATTATTAAATAAAATATGAATATTGTATAAACATATGAAAAAAGAGTCTATCAAAAGAAAATTCTCTTTGGGGCTCTTAGTCCGGCCGAGTCCAAGTGATGAGGATTGTATTAGTTAATATGGTAATAAGTGTGCAGAAAGAACGAATCCTGATAGGACACGTGGACCATGAAAATGTCAAGGTTGGGTGCTAAACGGGAAATAACGCAGAGGCGGGAAACCTCGTCAGAACGGGAACGAGCACAGAAGCGAGAGACCCCGTTAGAACGGGAAATACACATAAGTGGGAAACCTCGTTAGAACGGAAAATAACACAGAAGCAGGAAACTTTGTTAGAACGGGAAAGCACACAAAAGCAAAAAACCTCGTCGGAATGGGAAAACGCATAGAAGCGGGAGACCCCGTCAGAACGGGAAAGAGCACAGAAGCGGGAGACTTCGTCAGAACGGGAAATAGCACATAAGCAGGAAACCTCGTCAGAACGAGAAATAGTATAGAAACGGGAAACCTCATCTGAACGGGAAAAAGTACAAAAGCGGAAGATCTCGTCAGAATGAGAAAGGATGGATAAGAAGAAGAGCGGAAACAGATGAAAAGACCCAAAATGAATCTGAAATGATAGACAGGCGGCAGTGATTGATCGAGTAAAGCTGAAAGTACTCAGATGAGACAGTTGACAGACCATCAAATGGTTGTGACTGATTGGCTCAAAGCCACAAGTAATCGTCAAACGGTCGTGATTGATTGATAGCTGAGCGAAACGGAAAGGAAATTGAGGCATACCCAGCAGAATGATCCCCACGAACAGGTGTAATCCCTAGGCATAATGAGTGTCTCCTTTTATATTGTTATTTTAAATGACTCATGAGATTTGGGAAGCCTATATAAAAGCCAATGTACTAGAGGAAGGACACACATTTAATACAACAAAAAGAAACACTACTTAGACCCTGAGATCCTCTCATTCTTATCTTAATCTTAAATTCTCTTTCCTTTTTCTAATTGACACTTATAAAAATTAGGCATTATCGATATTCTACTAACTAAACAGAAAAAATTATTTACATTTTAGTGCTTTCATTGACAGTGAAGAAAAGCAACCTCAAAGATACTCTCTAGAAAATCAAACCATACCTCGAACTAGGTCGAAGGAAACAAGAACGGGGATGAACAAGCCAATCACCTCGCTCCCCTAGTTGAGATGCTTTGGACCATCCTAAGCCAAATGCGAGAAATGGAACAACGAAACGCCGAAACACTACACAATGCGTGGCAGATGATGCAGGAACAAATCGTTACGTTACAAACAGGCCTTGCACAGACACAGTCAAAAGTCAGTCAGCACATTGACCATGAGGGAAGAGAGAATTGCCAAAAAGGTTTAGGACATGAAGTCAGACGAGAAGGTAACAATGAAAACAGCAGGAACATGTAGAATGAAGATAGAGAAGTTCATTCCATGGAACATGAAAAGGAGGAGGTGGGAGAAATTCGCCAACCAAAGGTCATGACGAAAGCTGCCATGGAGGAGATGATGGAAAGAAAGATGATGGAACTGAGGAGCGTGGGAAACATGGAAAAAATAGACATAGAATCACTCACCAGAACTCCATTGTGTCTAGAAATCTTAGCCGCCCCAATTTTGAGGAAGTTCATGGCACCTAAGTTCAAATATTATGAAGGAAAATCTGACCTTGTAGATCGTCTCAGACGGTTCAAGTAAGTCATGACGTTATACCAACATGAAGGCGCTTTGATGTGTAGGTTATTCCCCACAAGTCTAGGCGGGACTACACTCAAATGATATCATTCCCTCCCTACTCAATCCATCACTAACTTTACTGTCATGTTCACTGTCTTTATGGTACAGTACTCTTCTTACTAGGCAGCAATGGAAGACTCAGATTACCTTTTTACGATACCCGCCCAGAAGGAAAAAGAAACATTTCAGGAATACACTCACAGATTCAAGGAAGTAGATTGCCCGGAATGACTTGCTAACGTTGTCATGGTAAAAAGGAGAAATGGGGAATGGAGAATTTTCATGGACTTCACATATTTGAACAAAGTATGCCCAAAAAATGAATGTTTGTTACCTAAAATAGACTAGATGGTGGACGCTACCTCAGGACACGAACTTTTGAGCTTCATAAACGCCTTTTTGGGATACAACCAAGTGAAAATGTTCTAACATAACCAAGAGAAAACATCTTTCATAACTAAACAGTGTGCTTTTTGTTATAAGGTAATGCCTTTTGATTTTAAAAATGCAGGTGCAACCTATCAAAGGTTGGTAAATAAGATATTCCAGGAACATGTTGGGAAAACCATGAAATTTATGTAGATGACATGCTGGTGAAGAGTCAAAATCAGGAAGATCATATAAAAACCTTTGTGAGGCTTTTTCCATCTTGAGGAAAAATGCAATGAAGTTGAATCCAGAAAAATGCACCTTCGGAATGGTGACCAAGAAATTCCTCAACCACTTAGTCATGCAGCGAGGAATTAAGGTCAACCCAGATAAAGTAAAAGCCATAATGGAGATTAAATCCCCATGAAACAAAAAGGAAATACCAGGCTTAATGGGAAGGTTGGCGGCTTTAAATAGATTCTTTTTAAGATCAGCTGACAAGTGTAAACTATTCTTTGCAAAGCTAAGGAAGAATTCAGTGGAAGGATGGGATGACGAGTGTGAGGAAGTTCTTAGCAAGATAAAAGAATACTTGATAACTCCATCGTTATTATCAAAACCAAAGCCAGGGGAACCTTTATACTTATATATAGTCGTCTCACAGACCACTGTCAGTATTGTTCTGGTCATAGAAGAAGAAAGGAAACTGAGGCCAATATACTTCATCAACAAAAGTCGGGTGGCAGACGAGATCCGTTACAAAATGATGGAAAATTTGATATTAGTTGTTGTAATAGCTTCCCAGAAACTAAGGCCCTACTTTCAGGCACACATGTAAAGGTGTGGACGGATCCGCCAATTAGAAGTCTCCTACATTCACCCAAAATAAGCGAAAGAATGGCAAAGTGGGCAATCGAGTTAAGCCAATACGAGATCCACTACGAACCAAGAACATCAATCAAAGGGCAAGCCTTGGTCGATTTTATGGCAAACTTTACAGTTGACGCCAAGGAGGAAACAAAAACAGACAACAAGGGGTCAAAAATGGGACATAGGAGTTATACGTTGACGGAGCCTCAAACGATAAAGGAGCCGGAGTGGGATTGGTGCTACAAACTCTGTTTGGCAAAACACTCGAACACTCTATCTCATTTGGATACAACGTCTCAAATAATGAAATCGAATATGAAGCCCTAATAGCGGGGAGTCACTCTACTATGAGAATTATAGGTAAATGAAATAAAAATTTGTTGTGATACAATGTTGGTAGTAAAGCAGGTGGCAGGGGAGTTCACGACAAAAGACAAAAGAATGATTATTTACCTACACCGGGGAAAATGACTGTTCAAACAACTAAAAAAATTTGAAATCCACCATATCCCTAGAGCAGAAAATGGGTGCGCAGATGCATTGGCTAATTTGGGGTCTTTACTGCAACTCCCACGAAAAAGAAGTATACCAGTTGAATTTCTGGAAAAACCAAGCATCACAGCCAAAGAAATAGCAGAAGTGAAACTAGGTAGGAACCAAGTTGGCAAGACAAAGTAATACGTTGCCTAAAAGAAGGGATCCTACCTCAAGACAAACTACATGGCTAGGAAGGTTCAACAACAGAGTGACAAGTATTGCATAATTAACGGGTCATTGTATAAACGGTCTTTTTCGGGGTCATACCTGAAGTGCCTAGAGGAAATGAAAGTTGGATACGTGTTAGCAAAAATTCACGGAGAGGTGTGCGGGAATCATACCAGGGGCAGATCTCTAGTCAACAAAATACTGAATGAAGGGTATTATTGACCGAAAATGCACCGGGATGCTAAACAGTATGCAAAGAAGTGTGACAAGTGTTAACGATTTACCTCCGTGATGAAATTGGCCACATGCGAACTCAACACCGTGACAAGTCCTTGGCTATTCATACAGTGGGTTCTCGACATCGTCGGACCACTCCCCATGACACCCACCCAGAAACGCTTCCAGCTAGTTGCACTGACGACTTCACCAAGTGGATTGAGACAGAAGCATTTGCTAGGATTCATGAAGAAGAAGTATGGGGATTCCTATGGAAAAATATAGCTCGCAGATATGAATTCCTCATGTATTAGTATCTGACAACATATTTTAATTTACTATAAAAATGGTGAGAACTTTTTACGAAGACTTACAAATTACGAACCGATTCTCTACACCATACTACCCACAAGGAAACGGACAGGCTGAAAGATCAAACCAAATCATACTTAACAACATGAAGAAACACCTAGAGTCAGCAAAGGAAAAATGGGTAGAAGAATTACCAGCGGTATTATGGGCATATCGAACAACTCATGGAGAGGCGACATGCAAAACACCATTTGCTTTAGCCTACGGAACAGAAGCGGTTATACCAGCAAAAATAAGAAATCCAACTCTCAGATCAGAACAGACTAAACTACAGAACGAAGAACTCATGAAAGGAAGTCTTGATTTGTTAGAAGAAAGAACGGAAATGGCACTCGTGCAAATAATTAATTACAATCAGAAAACGAAAAGCCTAATTCCAGAAGAGAATTAGAAGGTAGGAATTTCAGGAAGGGGATTTGGTTTTGAAATTGATCTTCCAAACATAATGAAAGTTCGGTTCGTCTTAAGAAAGCTCTTTCATCATCAAAACAGTAGGCGGAAACGGCTACTATCACCTCATGACTGAGAAATGTTAGTTACCTTAAGAAATAATTCATTTAAATTGTTGATTGTCATTGCAATATACAATTTCTCTTGTGTCTTTTTTTTCCCGCAAGGGTTTTTCACGTAAAAAAATTGATGTCAATTTTTTCCTTCTTTCTCACACCTAAAAAATTGAGGAGAAGAAGGTCGGATGCCTAGAAGCCTAAGCCCTTAAGAGCGGGAAAACTTTTCTCTCTAAAATGTGAAAAAAATGTCGTCGGCCTAGAAGCTTAAGCCTTTGAGAGAGAGAAAAATATTTTCTCTGAAAATGAGGAAAAAATGTTGGCGGTCTAGAAGCCTAAGCCCTTGATAATGGAAAAACTCTTCTCTCTAAAATGTGAAAAAAAAAAGTAATGACCATGGCTTAAAAGCCTAAGTCACCGAGAGCGGAATAAAAATCACTCTCTAAAATAGAAATCGGGCTGATGATTTAAAAGCCTAAAACCTTGAGAGTGGGGGGGCCGATAGTTTAAAGGTCGGCGGCCTAGAAGCCTAAGCTCTTGAGAGCAGAGAAAATATTTTCTCTAAAATGTGGAAAGCAAAAAAATGAAACACAATGGAAGCATGAAGGACTCATCCACTGTGAACATGAAACAACTTATAAAGTGGAAAAATCAATGTGAGCAAACAATTCTTTACATTTTGGAACTTAGATTAGTGCTTTAAATTACTGAAGTCTAACTTAAATTGTTGTTTAGAATAATTTGGAACTTAAAATTTGCTATGTGCTGAGTTACTTAATAATTCTTCTTCAAAGCATTTGAAAATTTATTTGGTTGAAAAGTGTTAAAAAGTACTATTCCTAAGTTCTACTTTACTCACTCAAATCTTGCTAAAGTATAAAATGTTAAACTAATGAAACACGCCAAGAAGAAAAAGACTTTTCATTGATAAAAATGGAGACTACAAAAGCCTTAAAAAAGAAGAAAGAACAAATTTCAGAAGGAAAGCTAAGACTCGTCGATAGAAATGACTTCAGCAGCAGGAGAGTTGGCAGCAACATCATCATCAAAAGGAATGGCAGAATCTTCAGCTACGGGAACTGAAGCATCTTCGACAGCGGGAGCATCCTCAAGAGAAATTTTAGGAGGGAGGTTTTCCTTCTAATCCGTGTAACCCGCCAGATAGACCTTCTTCTCAGCTTTGTCGAACAAAGCTTGGTAGATGTCTTCAATTTCTCTCTCTCCCCGCTCGACTTCCTCCCGAGCCACATCAGCAGCAGTCAACCTATCTTCCATGATCTTCAGGTTCTCGTAAGAAGTAGTCTGACACCTCCTGGACTCTTCTAGTGCTTCATTGGTAGCCTTCAAGGAATCCTCAAGCTTGGAGAATTTCACCGCGCAGTTGCCGTCCCTTGGGCTAAATCCTCAACCGTGCCCTGAAGTTCAGCTGCCCGCTTCATGAGCTGCTCGATTTCAGACCTCTGAGTCTTAAGGACCCCACAACAGCTATCAATCTCCCTCTTCCTTTGGACAACTATCTGCTCACTGGGAAGGAAATGCTCTTGAAGGCTGTTATGAAAATTGATGGCCTGCAGAAAAGGACAAAAGAAAACCAAACATTTAGCCATCAAAAGAGAATAATGAATAAAGAGAGTTAGAAGATGAATGAGTATACCTTCATTAAACCATGACTGAGCGAGCATAGTTGATTCCTGACTGACATGCCACGAGCAGTGGCCATGTCCGTATCAGACTGGACCCTACAAAGTACAATATGTGCGGAACGGGGGTCGTTGAGGAAGTTGACAGAAGCGGGAACTTGTGGAGCCTCGTGGAAGTTTTTCCAACTCCACAAAGAAAGATCCCCCTCCTCCCTGAGCGTGGAAGAGTGAACAAGCACTAAATCCGGCTGTGGGGGGGGGGGGGCGTAGTAGAAGAGGACCACTGTTGGGAAGCATCCGCTGGAGTGACAGGGACAAGAGGAATGGTTGGAGAGGGAGTAGGGGCAACAAGAGTCTCATCAGAGTTAAGAGGAAGATACAAAACCGCATGGGAATAACTCAGGGCCTCACGTTTCAGACGGACGTTCCTTTCTTCCTTGGATACGTTCCCAATGATAGTACTCGTCAAACGTGCGCGCCTCGACATAACACTCCCTACAAGGTGTTGAAACAGACGCTCTCGTTTCACGTCTTCTCGTTCAGCCCAGAAGAAATGGATGTACTAAAAACGAAAATCAGAGACTGGGAAGTAAGAATACCTAGTGGGGTTTTAAGATAAGATAGAGGAGATGATATGGATGGATGTGCTAAGGATAGAGGCACTACACGGAGAGGTGGAGCTTGGTTATCTTCCGAGACAAATGCGATGTTGATTTCCCATTTCGGATCTAAGATATCATCCTAATCCCGTCCACGAATGTTGAACGCGACTGTGATCTTCTCCCTTGACTCATGGGAAAGATATGGAGGTTTCTTCCTTTTGTTATCTACAAAGACAAATGAATAAAAAGAAAGTCAGTAAAGATAAACAAGAAGATGAAAAAACGGAAAGCAAAGAAATATGAACCGGAGCTCCGACGACTTACCTTAGACTCCACATCTACGGGGAATTGTCCAGGGGCCATCACCGCCCCAGTTTCCTCATATCTGAAGAACATTATGTTCCCAGCCTTTGTCCTCTTTTGGGATCGCAATGATCATTTTTCTTTTCTCGGCACCGGGGTGAGGGTCCCAATAGTAACACTCAAAATTGGTATAGTACTTGATGGTATAGCACACCCTAAGTTCATCTACTCCTAAATCTAAACCACGCCTCTTTTTCAAGGCTTCAAAACTGAGTAAATACTATGCGAACTAGGGGTAAACTGTGATGGAGCTAATTTACAGGTTTGGAAGAATTCCTGAAAGAAATGGGAGAAAGGAATCTTGAGCCCCAAAGCTATGTATGTACATAGGGCTTGAGGTTATTTAGTATCGAGGACAACAGGGATGGCCTGCGGCTCCACTTTCACCTAAACTGCACACTACGTTAGAGGGAAAGGCGTCGCGGTGGGAATCTAGAAAATGTCCTAACTTAGCTTGGTTTCTAACCAAAGGTACTTGAGGCTTAAACTTAGAAGTATGGACTCACGCCATAGATGAAGGAGAAGGGACTTCAGACAAGAAAATGAAGAAGAAGAAGATAGTGGGGGAGAATATCTTACCACGAGAAAATGAAGGTAAGAAGAAATAAAGCAAGAGAATCCTTAAATAGGCTTCGGGTTTTAAAAAAGAGAAGAAAATGAAAACGCGCTCCATGATTTTTTTTTGAATACGGGAATATGAAAGGATGTTTTTTATGGGCACGACTGACAAGACAGAACCATCACCTACGTCAACGAATGGCACGAGGACAACTGGAAAAAGGAAGAGAGACAAAGCATGTGTCGCCCAAAACAATTGAAAATAGGAAACCGAAGAGACAAAGATAGATAACAAAAAGTAGCTTTGTAGGAAAGATGTCAGCATGAACGGGAAACAAAGCACCATCATACGAAAAATATGTGACTCTCTTGATTTAATTAACGTTATATATATATATATATATTTGTTTGTTATTTTCAAAGAAGTGCAGGTTTCTGAGAAAAAGACAAGACGATCTTTAAAAAAGCACATGTAAATCAAGAACTCATCATAATTACACCTCAATAAGTGAAACTTATTGAGTGTAATGTGGGAAAATGAGCAGGGAAAAAACCACGCAAGACACGTGTACAGAAAGAACGAATTCTGGGAGGACACGTGGACCATGAACATGTCAGAGTTGGGGGCTAAACGGGAAAAAATACAGAAGCGGGAAACCTCGTCAGAACGGGAAAAAGCACGGAAGTGGGAGACCCCGTAGAACGAGAAATGGCACAGAAGCGGGAGACCTTGTCAGAACGGGAAAGAACATAGAAACAGGAAACCTCGTCAGAACGGGAACGAGCACAAAGTGGGAAACCTCGTTAGAACAGGAAAGAGCACAGAAGCGAGAGACCTTTTCAAAATGAGAAAGAAATGATAAGAAGAAGAACAGAAACAGACGAAAAGACTCGAAATGACAAACAGACGGCAGTGATTGATTGAGTAAAGCTGAAAATACTTGGATGAGACAGATTGACAGGCCACCAAGTGGTCGTGATTGATTGACGGCTGAGCGGGACAGAAAAGAAAAACATACCCTGTAGGATGACCCCCACGAACGGGTGTAATCCCTAGGCATAATGAGTGTCTCCTTTTATATTATTATTTTAATTAACTCACGAAATTTAAGAAGCCTATATAAAGGCTAATATACTAGAAGAATGATACACATTCAATACAATAAAAAGAAACACTACTTAGATCCTGAGATTCTTCCATTCTTCTCTTACTCTTAAATTCTCTTTCTTTTTTCTAATTAACACTTATAAAAATTAGGCATTATCGATATTCTCTTGACTAAACAGAAAAAATCCTTTACAAGGAGTACTATCTAGTCTGACCGTATTAGTTAATCTAGAAAAACTGTCAAGTCAAATGTAAGATAATATTAAAGTAGTATTGTCCACTTTTTTAGTAATGTCCAGTACTGTCAGCAACAGCTTAGAGAATTCTGAAGCAAAAAAAAAGTACTAAAAACCACAAAAACCATAGAGGAAAATGCGAAGAGGGAGAAGAGGACAACGCATAGGGGAAGGGGAGGAGATAGGGTCTCGTCGTCGGGGTTCTCACCATTTTCTTGCGCCATCGTCTCTTGGAGGTTCGATTTCTTCAATTTGTTTCTTCAAAATCGGTATAATGGAGGTTCAGTTTCTTCATTTTCTATACAAGTTTCTTTTTTCGCCCTGATTTTCTTTATATGAAAATAGTGTGACACTGGTTTCTTCACTTCACTACACTGGTTTTTTTCACTTGACTATACTGGTTTCTTTTGCCTAGATCTACCATTTCTGAGGTAATGAATCTAGGTGCCACCACTGTTATTGCTTTCTTTACTTGATCTGTTTTGACACTTTTCTTCAATCATTTTTTCTGCTTTCCCTTGTTTATATCCCTCCTCGGCTTTCCCACGATTTGAAGTTGTACTACCCAATTTTTTTCTCTTTCACATATCAAATCGATATTGTTTTGTGATTTCTAGAGGCCGTTTGGTACAATTAAGTAAGTATGGTGAGAAAGTTAAGTGAAGAAAGTTATTAGAAAGTATGATTTTTTTTGTTTGATAGTTAAGATAATCGAGTAAAGTTATATGATAAAATTTGATAAAGTTGTTGAGAAAGTTATATAAATTATATTAAAATATTAAAATAATAAAATTATTTATTATTTATAGTTTTTTTTATCGACCTTTAATTTGTTGTCAATAATTATTTATAAATTCTAATACACATTAAGCCTTATATATGTATATACATTATTTTACGCACTAATTAATTAACTATTTTATTAATCCATGAAAAAAATAAATCAACTATTTTTCTCTCGCTGTGTCAAAAACTAAAATAATTTTTTTACTTACACCGTATAAATAAATCCATTGATAAATTGTTCAAAATTACATAACAAAATTGTATATAGATTCTCTATTAGCAACTACTAAAAAATCTTAATAATTCATGCCGTATTTGATTAAATTTTCTCTAATATCGCAAATTTATTATCATACAATTTTCCTCTTTTATATATAAATTTTTTTGATATAAATAGCCATAATTTATATTAACACATTAATATTTAATAATACATAAGAGTTTCCATAACATGTATTTTTTTCAGTAGATATGTATACCATGATTATCAATATCCTTCCGCTCCAGCAGGAACAAGCAAAATATTTTTGTTCTGTCACAGGAACAAAATAGAACAATGATGTAATTTTGTTATATTTTTATTAAATACAATCTAAAACTGAATATAAATGATTGAGGGACACCCCTTATTCGTGATTTTGTCTCACGGGTCCAGTCCTTCACACAAAAAATAAGACGTGATAAACAATACTGTTATATTCTCCTTTATAAATTTAGTAATTTTTAAATATTAATAGTTTATGAATAATATTTATTTTAGTGAAGAGACTAATTTTAATTTCAAAAAAATATATGATATTATTAACATGTATTCTAATCATTTAGATTTTATATTTTGTATATATGAAGAGTTTATCTATCATTAATTCAGCTTAATATTTTATTTCATTCATTCCGATTAACGTGCATATTTTATCTCATGAGACGACCCCGAGATGAGTTGGCGGACAACCCTGAAACGAGTTGGCAGACGATTCGGTATCAGGATCATTTCGGTTTCGTCAGGATTAGGATATTTTACGACACTTTTGTGAGGTTTTGGTCTTGAAGAAAATAAAATATCAAAATCAAGTAGGAATAATTGAAACAGATAACGGTATTTTTATGGGGATTTGAGAAAGTAAAAGTTATTTTGAAAAATGTGTAGATGTATAGTTTATAAGTCCTACTCTTAGAAGGAAATCAAAACGGGGCCATGCTTCTACGAAAGGAGCCTAAGTGCTTGAGTGTGTCTACGGACACCGTTCTTAGAATAAATTAATGGCATAAGTCCATGGGAGGGATAGTTCATAAGTCCTACTCTTAGAAGAAAATCAAAACGGGACCATGGTTTCACGAAATGAGCCTAAGTCCTCGAGAGTGTCTACGGACGTCATTCTCAAAATAAACTAAGGGCATGAGTACTTGGGAGGGGCAGTTCATAAATTATACTCTTAGAAGAAAATTAAAACGGGGCCATGATTCCATGGAAGGAGCCTAAGTCCTTGAGAGTGTCTACGGACATCATTCTCAGAAGGAAATCAAAATGGAGCCATAGTTCTTTATTTGAACCTAAGTCATCTCAAAAAGAAAATGGGGCCATGATTCCACGGAAGGAGCCTAAGTCCTTGGGACTGTCTACGGACATCGTTCTTAGAAGGAAATCAAAATTGGGTCATGGTTCTTTATTTTGAACCTAAGTCCTCTCGGAAAGAAAATGGGGGCCATGGTTCTTTATTCGAACCTAAGTCCTTGAGAACGGGCAGATCATAAGTCATTATTCAGGGTGAGAACGGGGTCATTATTTTTTATTTGAACCCGAGTCCTCAGAAATGGGAAGATTATAACGCATTCTCTGTAAAGGAAGTTAAAGTCGTATCCTCGAAAATGGATTTCACAACTGAAAAGATATTTGTTCTCTAACAAAGATCGAAGTCACCATAATAGATTCTAAACTAGAATCGTTTGACAACAGATTCTAGTATGGAAACAACTATTCTCAAGAGAACTGGAAGGCAAAAATTTCCTAAGTGTCTGAGCACAGATTTCATTGACAACTTGAAGTTGGTAATGGGAATAGATTTGGACTCCAAAATTTTGCTATAGCCTTTGAGGAAAGAATGAAATAAAACAAAAAAAAAACCACAGAGAAAAACAAGCAAGGGATGAAACAAAATGTAAGAAGGAATGTTAAATGTCCTCAGAACGGGAGAGTCAAGAGAACAGAAAAAGAAATATCTTCAGAACGGAAAAAGAAATGTCCTCATAACGGAAAATGAAATATCTTCAGAACGGGAAAGTCTGGAGAACGGAAAAAGAAATATCTTTAGAACAGAAAAAGAAATGTTTTTTAACGGAAAAGAAAATGTCTTAAGAATGGGAAAATCTTCATAACAGAAAAGAAAAGAAGTTGAGAAAGAACTTCAGAACATAAAAGAAGTTGAGGAAAAACCTTCAGCTCAGTAAAGAAAAAATAAGAGCTAAAGATCAGAGCTGAGCAAAAGACGACCAGGAGTAAAGGAAAAAGAAGCGAGAAAAGGAAGTAAAAAATGGAAGCAGAAAAAGAAAATAAGGAAATGGGAGAAACTCTACTAATAAGTTCGTAGCAAGGAAAACGAGAAAAATTCTACCAATAGAAGTGGGGCATCAAACTCAAGCTCCTACAATGAAATTATGAAACGGTACACTTGCTCATTACTTATTTCAATTATTATATTATTCTTGTATAATATTCATGTCATAGATCTTATCGTACGAGAGAAGAAAAATGAAAAAAGAAATGGGAGAAACTGTATCGATGAGCCCGTAAGAAATCAAAACGGGGTCATGACTCCATGAAAGAAGCCTAAGTCATTGGGAGTGTGCACAGACATCGTTCTTAGAAGGAAATCAAAAACTTCAAAATAGAGATGTCCTTGTTTAAACGGATCAAACGATGCTCAAATAACTCATAATGGAAACAACTGAAGAAAGTAAAGATGAAATATTTCTTGAAACTCAACGGATGATCCTGAAACTCAAGGCCGAAACAAGACCGTCGTTCTTTATTTAAGCCTAAAGTTTTTCTCTCAGAATGGACATGCAAAATCTCACATGACACATGGCAGGATCTAGACCGAAGATTGTATAAAAAAGAAGAGAATTAAACCTACTAAAAGCAGACGTGTTGGAAGCGTTCATTGCACTTCGACGACGGGGACTCACCGAGGACTCATGAGAAGCGTCGAGAAAGCAGAGATGGATGACTGGCTAAAGTCGTGAAACATCTAAAGAATGGAAGATCATCGCCTCAAAATGGGAATCGACATCTCGAGAACGGGAGATCATCGTCTCCAAAACAGGAACGATAGAAAATGAGAGATCATCACCTCCAAAACGGGAACCGACACCATACGAATGGGGATCCTCGCTTCCCGAAAGGGAGCTGATATATCGAGAATGGAAGATCATCACCTCTAGAATGGGAACCAACATTTCAAGAACGTGGATCATCGCTTCAAGAACGGGAACCGACATCTCGAGAATATGGAATCATTACCTCCCGAACAAGATAAAACATCATAACAGAAATGAGGGCTCAGATTGACAATCAAGTGATCATGATTGATTGGGTAAGCTGCATCACTTGGACAAGACAGATTGGTCAATCATCAAGTGGTTCTGACTAATTGGCTTGGAACCACATGAAATTGCCATGCGGCAACGATTGATGGGCGGCTGAGTGTGAAAAATGCAAGATAAAGAAGAAATGGGATCCTACGAATGTGTGTTATTTTAGGCATGACCTCATTGATATTATTATTATTGTTATTATTGTTATTATCAGGCCTATAAGTACAAGCACATACAAAATTAAAAAAGGGTGAGATGACTTAAGCAAACCTCATTTGTAGGCATTGCCCTTTATCTCTTCTCTCATCAATAGCTATGTAAAACCCTTTACATAAGTGAATATCAACAATCTTCCTGCGACTTTTCTTCCCTTTAAGGGTTTTACACGTAAATGATGATATCTTTATTCTCTCATTCTCTCTTTAAATTATGATCTTTATTATTTGTTTGTAGAGGATTTTTCATACAAAAAAAACCTTTATAGCGCAGAAGAGTGAAAAGAAATGATTTCAATGTACAGAGCTAAACCAACATATGGGAACTTCAATAACACAATTAAGGTACCCCATTACCCCCTTATTCTTCAGAGAAAACACAAGGGTTGATCGGATTTCACGAAGAAGAAGGGTTTCGGGTTTCAAGAAGACGAAGAATAGGGTGAAGAAGGGGTTTTGGGTTTGGTTGAGTTTGGAGAAACAAGTTAATCAGGCTTGGTTGAGTTTGGGAGAAAGATACATGTCCAAAACTACGTAGTTTTGTTGGGGTAAGTTTTTAATTTTAATATTTCAAAACTAAGCCGTTTTACACTTAATTAACAGATTTCTAATGGTGTAAGGATGAAAGGTTATAATTGATAGTAAGTGACAAGTTGAAGGTTATAAATAATGAAAATAATAGTTCATGGTTATAAATGACAGCAACTTGATTGTTTAATGGATTGATTTATAGTTTTCCCATAAATAAATTACCAATCTCCCATCCTTTCATGAATTAGTTGCTAGATAATATGCGTGAGATAATTTTCTTGATTGAGCGTTGACTATTCGATGAATGAGTAAAGAAGGCAAAGTTTGAGCACTAAATTGACTCTATTTACAATTCATGCATGTAAAGAGTGTTTGTTAGTGTTCATGAACATAGATGATTTTATACATTGAAACAATTGTATTTATCCATAAGTAGGTCATACATTTTGTCTAAGAAACACTTAACATATATTTTAAAATATTTTCATGTATATGTAAAAGTAATTTAAGAAACATATGCTAGTGCTTTCACATATCAAAATATATTTTAAATAATAATATTTATTAAGTACATATAATTTAAGTAGTAACATTTTTAATACATTATAGTATTTATAGACAAAACGTTATCAAACTCACCTTAAAATTTTGAAAGTCTGGAAGTTAAAAGGGTACACGTGGATCTTGAACGCTAAAAGTATGACCTCGTAAGTAGGGGTATTCAAAAACCGTCCAGACCGTTTAATCCGAACCGGTCTGAACTGAAATTGATCGGTCTAGACGATTTTTTTCTTGTTAATGGTTGGTTTGGTCCTCCTTTTAGAGAGGACCAAAATTTCGGACCAATCCAAATTTTTTGTTAGTTCTGGAACGATCCAACCATATATATATATATTAGGATTTTAGGGTAAATGAAGTGAAGTCTATGTGTCCCTCTCGCCTCTCCATCTCCCTCGGCTCAGTACCTCTTCCTCAGCTCAGACTGCCTCTCGCCTCTCCCTCTCCCTCGGTAGTCAGTCCCTCTCGCCTCCTCTTGCCTCTACTTCTCCCCCAGTTCAGTCCCTCTCCCTCTTCCTTAGTTCGTCCGAGCCGACCATTGATTCTCGGTCTGGATTTTTTGTCCTCCATATAAGAGGATCGTGATTTTTAATCTGATCTTATTTTTTTTTAAAAATCTAATCAGACCAACTATTGAACACCCTACTCGTAAGATTTGTTTGTTCGAACCTAAACCTTACAAGCAAGCCCACGTCTCTACCGCCTTGATTGGGCTGAGCAAAATTTGTTTGTTCGAACCTAAACCTTACAAGCAAGCCCACGTCTCTACCGCCTTGATTGGGCTGAGCAAACCACGTCGTTTGAACTTCAAATTTAACCTTCCAAATAAGAATACTTTGTCACTCTCTCTTCCGTGCAGCCGCACCGCTACTCTCTTGCACCGGCGCTCTCACCATCTTGCTCTCGAACAGTCACTCTCCTTCAGACTTCATTCTCGTAGACTTTTTCTATCAGCTTGTCCATTCCATAACCTGTGGCATTTATTTTCTGAGCTCGTGTTGTTCGACAATCGCTTATTTCTGGCTTGTATTGCTCTCACGTCGATAGGTAACATTGGAATTTTGTCCTTTTTTTTTTACCTTGGATTGGTGCCAATTGTAAGGTCTGTGTTGAATTTTTTTGTTTAACCTTTGGAATTACGCTCTACCAGTTTTTAGCTTGTTCATGTTGTTGCATATGTCTTATTCTTTTCTCTGCAGATGGCCAGATGGGACGAGATTTTCTCCCTTCCTATTCAGAGTCCTCCAACATTGGAGTTTTCTTCAGCTGATCTTGTATGGTCAAAAGTGGAAGGATGGCGTGACAACATAGATAGGGTTGCTCTCATCCCTTTTGCCAGAGTAGATGATTTTGTTAGAGGCGAATCCTCAAATAAAGATTGTCCAACTAGGTTTCATGTCGAAGCAAGACGGCGACGGGCTCCAAAGGCGCCTTACAAGGTGAAGGTTGATGGCATTCTAGAATATATTCTGTAAGTCTTCGTATTTGATAATTTGTTTCACCTAATTTTTGCTCTGAGTCCCATTAGTTTTAAGTTATATTATTGAATTTGCAGATACTGGTGTTCCTTTGGACCTGACGACCACAGAAAGGATGGAGTTGTACGGCCTAGTCGAAGTACTTATGTTCCAAAGAAGAAAAATGCAGGAAGACCCAATACTAAGAGAGGTTGCACTTGCCACTTTATCGTGAAACGGTTAATTGCAGAACCATCTGTAGCACTCATCATATATAATGAGGATAAACATGTGGATAAGAAAGGATTGCCGTGCCATGGTCCTCAGGACAAGATGGCTGAAGGAACACGTGCTATGTTTGCCCCGTACATCTCGGAGAATCTTCGTCTTCGTGTTTTATCTCTTCTTTATGTTGGGGTGTCTGTAGAGACAATAATGCAAAGGCACAATGAATCAGTACAAAGACAGGGTGGTCCGTGTGATCGTGACGACCTTTTAACCCATCGATATGTTCGGAGACAAGAGAGAAATATTAGACGGTCTACACATGAACTTGATGTAGATGATGCAATTAGCATTAATATGTGGGTTGAGAGCCACCAGAATCAAGTCTTTTTCTATGAGGATTTCTCTGATTCAGATCCTTTTACATTGGGCATTCAAACAGAGTGGCAGTTGCAGCAAATGATTCGATTTGGCAATCACGGCCTCATTGCCACTGATTCAAGGTTTGGAACGAACAAGTTAAAGGTTTGTATGTCGATGATTAACTTTGAATTGTATTGTTTATTGGCTAACATGTTTGAATTGCCGTTTCTAGTCGCATGATACTAAATTTGCTCTTTTTGCAATTTGATCCAGTATCCTATTCATAGTCTGGTTGTATTCAACTCAGATAACAAAGCCATCCCTGTTGCTTGGATAATTTCTCCCCGATTTGTAAGTTTGGATGCACATAGATGGATGAGGGCTCTTTACAATAGAGTTCATACCAAAGATCCTACATGGAAGTTAGCTGGGTTTGTGGTGGATGATCCTCTAGCCGACGTACTTACAATCAGGTTGGACTCCTAGTTTCCATCGGAGCTTTGATATCTGAGTATTTCATACCCATTGTTGTATGCATAGAATTATAATGGTACTATTTGCGACTTAAATAAAAATAGTAATCCACATGGCAGTGGAGAACCAAATGAACATGCGATGCGAGTGACACCAACACATACTTCTTAGCAGTTCATTACTTCCGCTGTACTCAGCCACCTAATATAAGTAGCATGAATTTTTATTCTTATAATCTGGCTAAAGTTAGCCCCCTTTCGAGTCCATAGTCCAAAGGCTGTTTTTTGTTGCGAATGGAATCAATAGGTTGAATATCAATTCTTATCTTCAATGATGTTCTAGATGCATAAGATCCTATTCGAAGACTGGTCAACAATCTTGTTATGTTTTGTAGGGGGTTGGGGAAGTTGAGATGGTTTGGAACCATGAGCGTGAAAACTATTTTTAATATGGAGTTGGCCATTCAAGCATGATGATTAACAATAAATGTAATTCTTTTCCCTATTTCTCTAACCAATATTACTTAAGTTGGGATTATATGCTTACTCCTTTGCATTCTGTCAGGGATGTGTTTCAATGCTCAGTATTACTATGCTTTTGGCGTGTCCGTCATGCATGGCATAAGAATTTGATAAAGAAATGCACGCATGAGATGCGAGTGGAGATATCAAGAAAGCTTGAGGAAGCCTTTAATAGCATCTGCAAAGGACATGGAACTGTAGATGTGTTTGAGGATTTGATGGAAGATTTTGTTGATTATACGGACTTTATGGATTACTTCAAGGCAATATGGTACCCTCGTCTAGGTTTGTCTTTTCTTTCCCTTTTCACTAACGGTCAAGTATTCTCTTGAACATGGGGGTTTTCCATTTCATCCACGTCCAGATTTTGCTGTCACTATTCAGTACTGTGGATAGCCAACTCCATCTTACATAAATTGATTTCCATAATAGTTTGCTAGGTTTTCACCTTGGTGTTTCCTGTGGTGTTGCAATTAAAGTTAGTGTAGGTTCACAGACATTAAACTACTTGTGCACAATTATATACATGAGCTCCTTTTTTATTTATTCTTTTCACTTAATTTTGGTGGAGCTATGGAAATTGGTGATGTAAAATTTTAAGATTCACTACTATGTATGTTTAAGATGTGAAAGTCTTGTTATAAAGCATGAAGTCCCTTGACTAAAACTCCCTTCCTTTACATGATGAACTTCTTTTTGTCTTAGGGGCGTGGACGGCTGCACTAAAAACTCTTCCACTTGCCAGCCAGGAGACTTGTGCAGCTATGGAGTTTTACCACAACCAGCTGAAGCTCAGGTTATTGAATGAAAAGGATACTGTTGTTTATCAACGTGCTGATTGGTTGGTCGATAAGTTGGGTACCAAAGTACATTCTTACTTCTGGCTTGATGAATACTCGGAAAAGGATGATTTTGCTCGTTATAGGAAAGAAGAGTGGCTGAGTGGTTTAACATCTTGGCGTAAAGCGCTGAAAATTCCAGACGCTGATGTTATTGTGGAAGGTAGATGTGCGAAAGTGATTGATCAGGTTGACCGTGATAAAGCCTTTGTTGTGTGGAATCCTGGTTCACAATTTGGTTTTTGTGAGTGCAGTTGGGCTGAAATGGGTAACTTATGTGAGCACATGTTCAAAGTTGTTAGTGTCTATCGGAAGAAAAGGACAATTTTGCCATCCGTCAGCTTGTGCCAGTATCATAAGGCCTTGATTGACATGCTATATTGTCCACCTCATGATACTTTGATCCGTGATCATGCTGTTTCTTTTGCAGTCTCTGTCCAGATGCAGTTAGATGAGATCTCTAAAAATGTGGAGATCAGCCAAGTTACTGAGAATCTTTTTAAGAAACAAACTATAGATATTACCGAGCAACAAACAGAGATGAGAGATTTAGCTAATCAGGGTAGCAAATCCTTCAGTGGAGCCGAACAAGGTAATTTTGAGGATGGTCATGGAGCCGAACGAATGACATCTGACTGTATTATGGATAATGCATTGGGTGAGATTGATATGTCTGTTAGTGGAGGTGGAGCTGATGATGTGACTGCTGTCGAAGAAATTCCTTGTTCTGATATGGATGTTGACAGAACATCAAGCTTCATCTCTCCAGCTGGATTATGTTCTGTTTGAAGAGGTCGTAGTGGTTGTGCCTTCCCACAGAAAAGTGGAGTTCCGATTAAGGTGGACAGTGAAAACTTGTCTTCCCAGGCTGTAACTGATACAAAAGAATATAATGATAAAGGACACCATTATGAAGAAATTGGACAGAGATTCACTTTGTTGATTTCCCTCATTCAACGAGCAAGTTTGTGAACAGAGGATAATTATTGAGCCAATTGTTGCTCCGAACAGAAAATGGTGCTTGCTAACGAAATTTCTCCGTCCTAGTTTCCATCCTACCACCAGGCATTGCTGTTATTTTAGGCTCCATAAAATTACTTTTTGGTAATCTAAAGCAAAAGAGAGGGAGAATCAAACCCATTCTTTTTATAGGGTTTGTAAAATGTGAGTAATGCTTTGGAATTCGATCAAAATGCAGAAATTGGTAACATGATAGGAAGGTAGTTGGCACTTGGCAGCCTGATATATGCTGCTTCTAATACTTTTCAAGGTAATGTATGTAACTTTCTTATATAAACCTGAAGTATTTTTGGGATTTTTTTTATATTCTCTCTTCCCATTAGTCATCAATAACAAAATCCAATTAATTCTATTGTTTTAATAAACGCCTGTGTGATGTTGAAACTACAGCCTCGTTAGTTTGCCACATTATGGCTCCTTCACCATGTAAGAAGAGACACTGATGTTCATATCCATGATTGCATGGTCTTGTAGGAATGCATGAATTCTTTATATGGGCAGGAACAAGATTTTTTTTACCTCTTTTTTGACTTCTTGTAAAGAAAGGATCTACTCCATAGATCCTTACACTGAGACCAACGTTTTGATAGTTGGAATCATTCTTTTGCTGATAAAAAAATGAATTCTGTATAAGGGCGTGGTGAAATTATTTGTCCCCTACCTTTTGTTTTTAATGCAAAGTTTTTTCCCTATCCTGAAAATAACTTACAAGTGAATGACTGCAGGCTGAGTTACTTTGGAGCATCGATGCCTGAAAAACTCTTTGAAAAAACTTGTGTAATATAGTTGTTGTCTTGTGGATATACTTCATCTATGAGCCTTGAGAATCTGACTTTCCTCTTGCATTCTTTTCTAGATAAGCGACCTCTGAACGCCTTATGTGCGATTTCTAGGGGAAAAACAAGCAAATGTGTGAATGTTGCACGGGCAATTTCTATTCAGATCCTCAGTATTCCCCACTTTCAGTATTTAACTTATCCTTTTTGGTTTCAGCTGATGCTGATGTCAGTGGACTAAAGGGAGGAATTGGGGCATTGGTGAATATTAATCGATTCTTCGGTCAAACCAAATTCAGGTTCGTCTAGATCGAGTTAAGCTTTCTTACTTTGTCATGATGGCTTATATGATGATAAATCGAGATAAGTTTTCTTCCTTGTTGGATTGATGTTATATGATATGATAAATCGAGCTAAGTTTTCTTCCTTGTTGGATTGATGTACACAATGGTTCTTGAATACTGTATGTCTCGTCTCTTTGACAATTGACTGATGTCAAAACTAACTTAGCATTTGTTATAGCTTGACAAACATGTTTTGAGATATATTTATGGATGTAATTTGTTCAAATTTAGTTTTGATAGGGGACTGTATTTGCTCTCTTTTTGAAATAAAATTACCCAAAACCAATTGCTTTTAACTTAATTTCGAAAACTATTTTAGATAACTTTTCGGAAAATATTATATTAAAATAAACACATGGTCACGGTTATTGCGTTCTGGAAAAAGTGACCGCAGTTCTGAAAAACGGAAAAAGTGACCTACTTGAAAGAAAGAAAGAGGCCGGTGCGTGGCGAACGATACAGTTTGATATTAATTTTTTTTAGAAATATTATTCTTTCTATTTATTTCAACTTTTTTTAGTTTTATTCGGATACGTTATCAGATCACAAACATGATAACAAACATTGACGTCCGATTCGACTTAAAATCAAACAATTCAAAATTGTATAATGTCACCTTTTATTATATACATACCTGCAGACATGCAAGAAAGTAAAGATATACAAAGCTGATGATGCATAGTTATTTATGTTTGAGAAAATTAGCCCTCTAATAAAGTTCTTTGATCCCATTAAGGATCTCGCCTCTTCTCTCTCTTTGAGTAACCCTAGCTCTCCCCCCTTTTGATTGCTCTCCCCGGGACTCTTTTTTGCTTCCGTTTTCTCCCCTTGTTCTTCTCGCCTTCTCCCTTGCTTCTCCGTTCTTTCCTCTCCCTCTCCTCTGTTTTCTTCTCCTCCTCCGCCTCTCTCTCTTTTCCCTCTCCTCAGTTTTATCATTTCCCCTTCTCTGCCTCTCTATGCTTCCCCCTTGTCTTTTTTTCTTTTCATTCCCTTTCGCTTGTTATTTCTCTGCCTTTTTGGGGTCTGTTTTCTGCGTTCTAGGTGTAGTTCTTCTGATTTTGGAAGTTTTTTTGTTTCTACCGGTTGTGTAGTTTTTGATCCACCAGACCTCTAGTTCTTGGTGGTTTTTCTCTTCAGATCTGGCTTTGTGGAGCTTTCGGAGCTTGTTTTGTGTGCATCACAACCGGGTTTCTCAAATATGTTCGAGGTTATTTTGTTCTTCATGCAGATATGCCTTTGCAGTGCTAGCTGGCTGAGCCAGGTGTGGATGGTGGAGGACATTTGGAACGAGTTGCTTATGCTCTACATTTGTGTGCTATTTATGCATATGATCCCCTCCTTATACTTAAGTAGGTGTATACTGGTCTTATCTGCTACTTATAATCGCATACTTGTATTTAGATCTGATAGTTTGCTTCAGATTCTGGTGATATCTGTATCTTTTCGTTCCTTATGAAATGTAATGTTTATCTAAAACGAAGTTCTTTGATCCATTTGAAATTGAAGTTCATACATTAGGTCTTTAAACTCATGTTAGTTGTTTGTTTTGACCAAAAACAAACTTCTGCTAGTTCTCTTATTTTGACATTAAATAAATGATTAATGAAAAATTAGAGAAATGAACCATTTGTTTTTATTATTTTAGAAATAACCAAAAAAATTTCAATCACACAAATGGTCATTTTTTTTACCTTCTCCGTTTCTCTTTGTTTATGCTTCTCTCGTTCTTGTTGCTTCTCCCTCTGTCTCTCTCACTCGTTCTCTCTTTGTTTCTCTCTCTCGCTCTTTCTCCGCTATCATCGGCGGTGAAAAACGCTGGTGAACTTCCCCCTCCCTTGTTCTTTCTTTCTTTTCCATTTTGGTAAGGAAAAATGAACATGAGTTGAGATGGGAAAGAGATGAAGAATCTAGGAAAGAGATGAAGAATTGTTTGAGGAGATTGTTATGGTTTTCTAGATAGATTTTCTTGTTTGATTTCATAAAGATCGAAACTCCAAATTGAAGAATCGATGAATTTGGTGAGAGATGAAGAAGAAGAATAAATGAACTGAGTGTGAGAAGTGGTATAGTACCAGATGTTATATAAAAATATACTACATATATACTATGATATGTTGATGATATATTAAAATATATTACGATATACTGATGGTATATTAAAATTTATTACGGTATATTGATAATAATTAAAATCTATCACGGTATATATGTATAGACCCAAGGTATATTTTTATGTACTATAGTACACCTATACACAATATTTTCTAGTTTTGTAAAAAAAAATTACATTTATAAAAAATCTGACCATTCTTACAAATGCATCTTTCATCAATCATTCTCGTACTTATTTTTTAAAAATAGTTTACTTCGCTAAATAAGCCATGCTTAATTGCTTAGGGGCAGATGCCAGATGCCCAATAAAATTTGGCTGAAATTGATTTATATCATCATTTTCTCAATATATTTATCTGTCAAAAAAGAAAAAGAAGAAAAAAGCGCCAGATACCCAAAAAGTTTCCTTTTGTAACAGAAGTGAAGCACTGGTGTTGAAATTAAGTTTTCACATTGAAAATAAATTCGTAATGACAGTTTGGTATAAGATTGTGAGTAAATAATTTTTCGAATAAGATTGCGGGAATGTGTATGCCTAGAAAGTTAAGATTACTTTGTTTGTTAACACTTGAGGATGTTCTGATTTAATAGTAATAATGTTAGATTATTTTGTTTGTTTTGATGAAATAAGTAAGTGGATGTTTTAGAGATTATTGTCAAATTATAATTTTACCCTTGGACTAAAAAATGCTTATGAAGTTTAATTACTTAATTTATAATAAGATGACCAACATAAATAATAAAAAAAATATAGATTTTACCCATGAATTTTTTTCGTATATACTTATTAATTTTTCGATCAAACCATTATATCAATGATACATTGTGTAGATTTTCATCAAATATTATCCATACAATTGAATTAATACCGCTCCAAGTGTATTAATGTGGTATAAAATTTACAATATAAGATAATAATTCTTATAAGAAAATCACTCATGATTTTCAACTCAATAATCAATATTATAGTACTAAAATAAATTTCTATCAAATTTCAATCATGATAATAAGGCAACAAATTGTTCATCAACATAGTCATTTTGTAACTCAAAAGGATCCGTAGATATTTCACGTAAAATCAAATTATGAAGAAGGCAACATGCCGTAATGGTCCTACATTGAATTTTAATGGGGAAATAAGATTTCCCTCTAAGTATTTTCCAACGACCCTTTAAAAACCCAAAAGCCCTTTTAATAACATTTCTTGCCGAGAAATGCCTCATGTTAAAGAATTCTTCAGGAGTAGTTGATTGATGTCCTTCCCTCTAATCATTCAAATGGTATCGTTGCCCTCTGTATGATGCCAAGAAACCTTCACCATTGGTATATCCAGCATCACATAAGTAGTAATATCATATTATCGGGACAATTGATTAGGGTCATATACAGTTAAGAAAATAATATGTCGGGGTGAGTTAAATGATGAACGTGTTATAGAGGTGTCATGCGCAATTATATGTAAGAAGATAGCAACCATGTCTTCTACATCCATATTCCTAGTTCCCCTTAATTGACCAAATATCTTAAGAAGTTGGCATAAAATGGTAAATGTTCTTCTGTCCATTCGCATGCTTTCAAAACACGCTAAGTCATTTGCAAATATCATTATATGTAAATTTAGTGTCCTGATACAGTGCCTATCAAATGATATACCATCCCATCCAATTCTACGTTTCTTTCTCCCTCTTGCATCTCACCTCCAGTCCACTCGACTCTCCCTCTCCAGCCTCCCTCAGATCATACCCTCTCCCTCAGCTCACGGGTCACGATCCCTACCTCTCACTCTCCCTCATCCTAGCCCTTCTCTCTCGGGTTAGAATGCCTCTCGCCTCTCCCTCTCCCTCAGCTCAGTCCCTCTCCCTCAGCTCAGACTGCCTCTCGCCTCCCCCTCTCCCTCAACTCAGTCCCTCTCCCTCAGTAGTGAGTCCCTTTCGCCTCCACCTCTCCCTCATCTCAGTCCCTCTCCCTCAGTAGCCAGTCCCTCTCCCTCTCCCTCAGCTCAGTCCATCTCCCTCTCCATTAGTTTGCACATAAACTTTTGGGAGGTTCATATTTGGCATGAAACCATAACATATGAAAGCAATAAGCATACACACACATATATCATCACAGCAACAATAAACCATATTCATCAAATTGAGCTACAACTTCTATAATATAGTAACATTTTTAACCAACTTATAACAATTGGATATGAAACAAAATGTATGCAGAATCTTCCTAGAGCTCCAACACCTAAAAGAGAAACTTCTTCCAACTGTCAATACGAATTTATTGCTTAATCCTCAAGATCGAGTTTATTCATCTGGAATGAAAAAATCAAACCTCAAATCAATAGATACAGAGCTCTCTCCACTATCTTTTTCATTGAGGACAGTGTTACTCCATTTTGAAAGCCACCCAGTTGCAGCCCTAGATCCATTGAAAATCAATTCTGATTTCAGAAATTAACTAGGTCTAAATAGAAAAAAGCAGAGAGGAGAACAAGAACGCTTCTCATGAAGCTCTGTAAAAATGCGCTTCGAGTTTTTGGCCTGTACCAAAAATAGAGAAGATGGTAAAGGGCAGAGAGAGAGAGAGAGAGAGCTTACCATTGGTTACTGCTCGTGAGTGAGAGGGAGAGGGAGAAGGCAGACGCGAACAGAACAAGAAGCCTTCGTGAGAGAGCTTACATGGGTCGGTGCTCATGAGTGAGAGGGAGAGGGATAAGGCAAAACTGAACATAACACTCGGAATGGATATACCCCTTGATTTAGAGGGGTATCAAGATACCCTCAATGTAGGGTATCTTTACATTCTAGGAATATTGAAGCACCCAAAAAATTTGAACCAAACAAAGCAATCTCGTACTTGCCATCACTTTCCAGGCATATTGCCTGATATCACCATATACCAAACTACCCCTAAGAGTTATCCTCTCTTTATATTCTTTATAATTCATTAAATAAAATGTGAATAAACCATCTTCATTTCTTTAAAATAAGGGGTGCTTCTAATTTTCCCAGTGTTTGAAACAATTTCGTCATGTGTTAAAAATGATAACTAACCTATTATAACTAACACAACACTTTAGAAATAAAGTTCGACGGAAATAGTTCGGACACACTCTTCTAGACTATTACAAGCAACATTTAGATATAAAAAATTCCACTCTTTAAAACTAAGTGTTAAAGAGAAAACACAAAATGTGAGACATATTACATGTGGATCAGCAGTGGTAGTAGACAAAAAAGTAAGCGACGGGTGTATAATTTATATCATCATTCATTGGGAAATTGCCACAGAGAGACCCATGTGATAGACTTTAACCAAATAAAGATCTCTAGGATAGACTCAATGATAGTATGACCCCTATGAAAGACATGATAGAGTAAAATACTTATTTAGCCTTTATACTGAAATAATTCCATTTGAATCCTCTGAACTTTCTATGCAAACTCTCGATGGTCGCTCCCATCCCCTCTGCGACAGACTTCTCTCTGCGGCTTCTCTTCTCTCTGAATTCAAAGTCCGTCTTTGCGAAATTCTTCTCTGCAAAACCCGAAACCCTTCAAAACCCTTCTCTGCATTTGCATAGTGAAACTGAGAAGCGAAACCCTTCTCTGTAAAACCATGGAACCTTCGAGAATATCCTGTTGGCAATTATGGCGCATGCGCGGCGGAAGCGTGTGGCTCGAGGCCATTTAAAAATTTAAACTTTTAATAAAGATCGAATCGTTTAATAAAACAAAACTTGCGTAACGCCACGATAACCAAATAAAAAGACTTTTTATTGAAATTTGTTTTTCAATGAGTCAGGATCCATTAGATATTTATACATTAAATCTACAACATACAAGGTTAGAAATCATATGCCTCTTATAGTCTATATCAAACGTCATTGTGAAACCAATCGATCATCTATCCCACGAAACCGTTCCAAAGATCAGCAGACTCCGAGTTCCACACCAAGATCTTCCAAGTCAATCTTTAACGCACTAGGACGTGTGTGGACACGTAGAATATTACAAGACATTTTTCTTGTCTCTAGATGTACTCAACACATGAGATCTAGAGATTTACTAAGAATGACTTTAGTGAGAGGATTCTCTAAAAGAACGCGATGATTATTCTTTCAGTGTTTTGATTAACTATTAATCACAGAGAAAAATCACTCTGACAGCAACTGTGTTCTCAATTCAATATTTTTTATGAACTGATAAACTCATTCATCAACTGAGGCTGTTAGAATAATATTTGTATATTTTTTAGATAATGGCGTATCGAATTTTTTAAGGATAAATTGAAATAATATTTATTTATAAAATTACCAATTGTAATGAGAATCACTCCAACTGTGCATAACTGTAGTGCCACACGACACTACAGTGTACCGTGAGGTAGCACAGTGCCTCACAACACCACTAAAATGTTACACCTCCACTACTGCAGTGTCACGTGGCACTACAATAGTCTATGTCAATCTATGATACTCAATTAGTGATTGACACGTGACAATTACTGTGAATTAAATATTTATTTTAATAAGATAAATATCTAGATATCAATTAATTCAAAATTAACATATTTGTTTACCTCTATCAACTAACTTATCTGTTATTTCACAAATAACAGATTTAGTTGATTCAAATTATTATCTAATAATAATTTAATTACCTAATGTTAGAAATTAGATATTTGTCTCACTTATTGATAATTAGGAAAATAATCGATAATTATATATATATATATATATAATTTAATTAATTAATCACGCATAATTATTTACTTGCCCCAGAATAAAAATTCATTTTGCAAGTCAATCATTTTCTCATGTCCTGAAATATTTACACGCTAGACTACATAGTACAAAGGTGATTTGGGGATCATGACCTATAATTCTAAGCTTCAATAAACCAGATTACTAATTAAACTATTTAATTAAATAATCTTATTTATTAATTTGATTATTTCTCCACGAAAAATATGGAATTAAACTCTTAGTGATTATAGAATGTATTTACAGAGTATTCTCATGTAGTTTATTGATATAATCATTTCATGTAGTTATGTCCTCCAATTATTGGTTCATAAATTAGAACTAGTCAAAATTATCATTTTACCCATCTACATATCTCTTGATCGTTAAATACCATTAATCCACTAATGAGTGACTAATTTATAATCTTATTATAAATTTGAGCTCAATAACCATTCATTTTCAGATTTAAAACTTAAGAGAATCAATAATGATCCGTTAAAAAAACTTGGATTCCAAATCTTGCAAGATCATGTTCCAGCCATCCACATCACTGAATCTCTAAAATAAAAGTCACTAGATTGTCTTACAAACAGATTTTAACGAGTGAATCAAAAGATCCATTAGACATGCATATGAGTTCATGACTATACAGAATTCAGACTGATCTATATATGATCATCGAATTGATGTGTATTAAATCTTTATGATAAACGACACGTTGATAAATATATTAATTCACATCGGTCCACTCATATATAATCTCATTATATAAAGTACCTTCACTAAGATGTATTTACACATAAATAATCTAGATGTTGATCACACGCATTTATAATCCTTAGTGGACCGTACTAGCAACCATTTATTAAAAATTTCATTCTTTAATATGTTGCTGACAATTATATTCATTATCGATGATCTTAATCCGCTCGTACCAATACAAGATCATAGTATCATTAATGAATATGAAATTTTCAGATATTTATATAAATTATTGAACAATAATTTAAAAGAACAATTTTAAGAAAAATGTAATCCTTATTGAATTTCATATCAAAATGTCAGTACACATATTTTGAGGAAATTGTTTTCATCACATTAAGGTCGTCAAAATAAACTATAAAATAGAATTGGCCTGAAGTGTTTTTCAATCGTGTCTATTATAACCATATTTTCCTAAATCATTTTTAAACTATATGAGCCTAGTCAGATTTTATTATTTAGGTTCAAAAATTACTCGGATCGATATATATGATATGGATATGGTCTTTTAATAAAACAACTAATGTTGTACCAACAGAGTGAATTTAAGTGTCACTTTCAAAATGAAAGACATTGTATTATTTAATTAAACTAGAGTATATGAGGTAGTATTTTTTTCATTTTTAGTGAAACGACGTGATTTTAACATATGTGTAGACCCTTAACTTCTCATTCCTACTAGGAATTGGGAAATTACCATGGAAGGACACTTCAAATATATTTTAGTATAAATTACCTTTTTAGTTCATTATCTTTCTGAAATATATTAAAATAGTCCATTAGCTTTTAACATGACTGCATTCATCCACGAACTTTCAAATTTTGTCCAATTTAGTCATTCCGTTAATTCCGTCAAAATTTTCATCCATATTACTGACGTGGATGCCACATGGATACCATGTGGATTTTGTATAAAATTTTAATTATTATTTTTTAAAACTTTTTAAAAATTAATATTTTTTAATATTTTTTACTTTTTAACTTTCCCTAAATATATCAAATTGGTCCATTAAATATATCAAATTGGCCCATTAATTTTTAGTCTGACCACATTCATCCATTAACTTCTCATTTTAGTTCTTATTATTAAATTCCGTCAATTTTTTCATATCTACTTTTAGTTATTTTTTTTACAAATCAATATATTTATTTGAATTCATCAATAGTTTAGCTCATAAATACATTATGTAGATATCATATTTTGTCCGGTCTAATACATTAAATATACATACTTTATATTTTGGCTCATATAATAGTCAAAGACTATATGTATAATTTGAAAACTAGTCCAATACTAAAATAAGAAAAGTGGTCCAAGAACTAAAAAGTAAAAAGTGAGCAAAAAAAGACTAAAAGTAAAAAAAGCAAACCCTAATTTTACCTACAAATAGGGGTGAGGTCTTCACTTGAGGGGAGGTTTATTTGGAGGGTGAGAAAAGGAAGCCATTTTTTTAGAGTGAGAAAGAGAGGGATTGAAATGAGAAAGAGAGGTGATTTTAGAGAGAGGAAGAGCTTCTACACTTATATTATTTTCATATTCTTCCATTTTTTTTCTTAAGGTAGCTTAAATGTCTTGTACATTTGCTTATAATATATCTTGTTCATCTCTCTTCTTCATATTCATGTAGTTGATATCTTATGTATCTTTTTTCCATACATAAGTTGATTGTTTTTTCTTTATCATTTCTCCTATTTTAAATCTTAACTCTTTAATTTCATGCATAGATGATTTCTTTACAAGTTGGATAATGAGATGTCTTTGTCATCAACTCAATTAATGAGGATGAGGATAAAGCTTTTGAGGGGTGGACAAATTAACTCAATGTGAATCAACCCTTTAATGGATTGAAAGTGTACATTTAATGCAAAGACCCCCTAGGATAATCTCTCACACATAACAATGCATAAAATAGAGAGTAAAACCTCTATACAAGATTATGCAAATATCTAAGTTTTGAAAATTTTAATGTTCCTACAAGTCTTTTCTTTTTAAAAAATTATGTTCATCATTTTTGTGACACTTGTTTGAACTAATTATCATCCATGATCATCCACTTTTCTATTTGATTAGCAATGACTAATGAGGGAAGGAAGGAAAAATGGTAATTAGTAGACTAAGTAGTCAAAAAAAAAATGGACATATTTATGTTAAAAAAATATATTGTTTTTCATCATTTTTCTTTCATTCTATTATCATTTATTTTATTTATTTAATAATAATAATATTATTATTATTACTATTATTATTATATCATAATATATTATATTATACAAAAATGGTGAGCAACAAAGGAAAGTCTTCCTCTGTTGCAGCAAGAGCTGCAACGCAACTCTTGTCGTGTAAAGCTATGGTATTACCGTGGCTTTCTTGTATTATTTTTTTTGATTTCTTTCTCTTTCTTTCTCTTTCATTTATTACATAGCTTTTTTTACTTTATGCTTGCATGTATTACTTTTTATGCATGTTTTATATAATCTCAACATTTTATGTTTTCTACAATTTGACATCCTATAACTTTATCTCTATTCTTTTACTTCCATTTTGTTGTAATTATTAACATTTATTTTCTTTACATGTTTATTTATTTAGCATTCTTATATCATCATTCTTATAATGTGATTCTTGCATTATTCCCTTATTATTAGAGTTAATGTTCATGTATGTGTGGATTATAATTTTAACAATTAGATTTAAATTTTGTTACTTCCATTATTTAATTTTCACTAAACAAAAGCCGACGATGGATTTTGAGATTTTTGGGCTACCAAACTTCTCGAACTACTGAGGTGAGGAGTTATTCTTGGGATACCGAGAATAACTCTAATAATGGTTTGATTTAAAAGGATATAAGAATACAAAAAATAATTTTTCAATGGTCTTTGAACCACCCATTAAAGGTAATTTATTTTGTTTATTTTTATGATACAAAATGTACCAATGTACCAAATGGGACATTCAAAAATGAATTTCTTTAACCTTTGCCTTAAAATAAAAAATTGGATAGCATTTGATTAAATTTGGTAACCATTTTATAATGGGTGTTGTGGGGTGCTAATACCTTCCCCACACACAAACGACTTCTGAACCAACTTTGAGTTTTCGTAGACTAAAATTTTCATCTTAAAATTGGGTGACCAATCACACCCTAAAATGATTGGTGGCGACTCCAAATTTCTTTTTCCTTCGAAAAATGATTTTTTGAATCGTCCCTCCGCGTCGCGTGCACGTTGCGATAGATTGGCGACTCCACTGGGGACGCAATCGGTCTAACCATTTTTAGATCGATAGAGAGTCAAGCTAAAGTTTTATCATATGTTGTCCTTCTTGTATGACTCTTTGTTTGTTTATTTGATTCATTGTTTTTTTTTCATGCTTATAGTTGTACAAAGTTTGTTTTTAGATGTATGTTTGTTTGCATAATTCCTAATATTCACACACATACACTAGCCCCATACATGGGATTTCCCTTTAGGATTAGCGAAAATGAGTAGTGGAATGCTTTCGTGGAATTGAGGTTCCCGTGCAGGCTCATGAAAGTTCTCACTCAGGTCGACCCTTTCTAGATACCATTTGTGGGCTCATGTTACTCTATCCAGATAACAATGTGGACAACCTGAGAGCCTATTAAGAGATTTTTAGAGCCCAACCACACATGTATTATGTTTTTAGAGCCCACCTCATGACTAACGTTAGATTTCTGCTGAAATATGATATCATGATTAATTTTGTGCATGTATATATGCTTGTGTCACTTAAACATGTCTTTTCTTCATTGTTTCACTTCTAACTTCATATTTCTGTTTTGCATACATGCATCATGCTGCGTAATAGGGATTGTAAAGAAGTATTCAATTCATTCATATTTTAGAGACCATGACTCCCACTTCGAGTGTGATAGAGGATCAAGTTACGGTAGCCGAATGGTCAGCGGAATCGCAGAAACATAAAGGAGATTGTCTGAAAAAGGAAGACGTTGTTCTTCTACCATCAATCACTAAGATAGAGTTCTCACGTGTTGACTTGGAGAGGTTGAAGAAGATATGGGAGGATTTTTCACCAGAGCAAAAAAGTTTGTTTGTCAGAAAATATGGTCACATGACTTATCTGTTGTATATTGTAGTCAACGTTCCAGTCCTTGAAGCTTTAATGCATTTCTGGGACCCTCATTATAGATGTTTCACCTTCGGAATAATCGATCTTACTCCCAGAATTGAAGAATATCAAGCACTACTGAATGTCTCGTTGTAAAATGCAGACAAAGTTTATAACTATGACAAAAAGCTCATGTTGAAGAGAGCTTTGTCTAAGCTCTTGGGTACTGTCCATGCGTCTGAGATTGAGAAAATGTTGAAAATTAAAGGGGGAAATGAGTGTATGCCGTTGGATTACCTCCTAGATCTCACCCAAAATTTCTTGAAGGAGAATAAGGGCATGACTCTTTATGCTCTGTGTATTTATGGCACCGTGTTATTTCCAAAGATCCAAGGTTATATGGATGATAAAGTGATAAAAATGTTCCTTCAAGTCGAACATGGTGTTAACCCTGTTATCTCAATTCTCGCTGAGACTATCCGTTCTTTGAATCACATCCGAGTGTCTGGAAAAGGAAAGTTCATAAGCTCTTCAAATCTTTTGTGTATTTAGATTCTCATCCATCTAAGATGTCCGCTAGATTTCAAATGTCCTCAATTTAAGTTCTCAAGTTCATGGATGAAGACGATGATCCCTATTGCAGAATTTGGAATGGACAAATGGAATCCGCAGTTTCCCACAAAAGGGGCTTGGCTCTCATACCTATCCAAGTTGAAAGATGAGGATGTTATTTGGAAAGCCCATTGGATGCCGTTAACATCAATGATCTACAGATGTGGTGATTTTCAATGGGTTCCACTCCCGGGACCATGGGGTTGTAGTAGTTATGCTCCGCTAATGGCACTCCGTCAATTATACATGAGACAGTTTGTCCCCACCACGCATGCATTGAAGGATATTGAAGTTAGTTACGATTCTCAAGAAATTGAACAAAAACTGCAGCAGCTGATTGGAGCTTCGAAAATAACAAGAAGGATGTGAAATGAGAAGAACCGCATGAACTGCACAAAGGAGTATGAATCATGGCTTGAGAGTAGAAACAAAGTAATTATTGCCTTACCAATTGAGGATGTACCATCAGACAAATCACTAGAAGTTCATCAAAAGATTGTTGAAAAGGAGGAGCTAGATGAATTATATGAGGAGCGTAAAAAAGTTCTAGCCCTCTTGGAAGAAAACAGACGACTAGCAGTCGAGGCGAATTTGTCTGAGAAACACAGAATCGAAGCTGAAGAACAGCTCAAAGAGTTGAGAAATAAGGTTGAGGATCGGGCATATCTGAAGCGAAAAAATTCAGAGTTGGGAACTAACACTCACCAATTGAGCAACAAAATTAGAAAGATGATGGAAGACAATGAGAACTTGCGAGGGGTAATCTACGAACAAGAGGGTCAAATCGTGAAGTTAGAGAGGAAAAATAAAGTGGTACGAGAAATTCTAGAAGAGGTGAAGGGAACTGTTGATAAGAAAAATGCGTACATCGTCGAGTTAGAAGAGCAATATGACGCATTACGACGAATCACTGATAATTTGCAAGTTGATTTAGAGAATCAGAAAGTTAAGAAGACTGAGTCAACAAATGATTTTGAAGAATTATTGAAAGTCATCGTAAGCCTTGAGCACCAAGTTAGAGCTTATCAGGACGTGGCAGAGAAGTTGGCAAGAAACAATGATGCTAATGTCGATATACTGAGATATGATTATCAGTTGCTACGACAAGAGTACAACTCGATTCGAAAACGATCTGGGCAGGCTGTGGAATGGCTTAAAGGCATGGTTGTGAGTGCGCGCAATTTGGTGGAACAAGCTTCATTTTTGAAGAGAAATGTTTTACCTATCCATCCTAATGGGGAGAACTTGTCTAAGTTTATGGAAGAAGTCAACCGGGATTTGGGTCATTTTGTGTGAACTCATATTGTGAAGTAATGTAATTGACTTCTACATACTGAAATGTAGTGGATGGCTCTACTAATTGAATGAAATTGATTATTTCAGAATTTTCACTTTGCGTAGTATCATTTCTCATGCATAAATGTACTCTCATTATTTCTTTTTTTTATTAGCAAAAATCTACATCTCATTGCTTTATTTTTATTTATTTGAAGAAATTTTTCCAAAGACAGCCCGACAACTTTGACATCCCTATCGAACTCGAGCTCAAGTTAGGGTCATGGACGAGCAAGAAAGAGAGCAATCACGAGAGGAAATGAAGGAAGAGATTAGGGAGCTAAAAGAGAAAATAGCTAGAGTCCTCGAACTTCTCGCCGCAAGTAAGGGAAATGCCTGTTTTGAAAATCCGCAAGGGGCTCGATCATCACAAAATCAACTGCCAAATGATACTCCACCTTACCCTCCTGGGTTCACTCCGACCTATCAACGTCATTAGGTTGACCAGTTTCAGCATGTTTCACCACCAATAAATATCCAGCACCGTCCATTTCCAAATGTCCAGGAAACGATGCAGGCAGGAAAAACTGGGTACAACCCATTCTCAATGGCATGTAGTCACAACCAATCTTTCACTTCACAAGGTGAACTCGTTAATGAGCCAATCATCATAACCGATGTTGATGACCTAAAGATGCAGAAGCCTATTAACATCATAACCGATGTTAATGACCCACGATCGAAAGAAAAATTGGACTTTCTGGAGGAGAGATTACGTGCTATTGAAGGATATGATGTATACGGTACCATTGATGCCACCAATTATGTTTGGTCCCTGATGTGAACATCCCACATAAATTCAAACTACCTGAGTTTGAAGAATATGATGGTAGTACGTACCCCAGAAGTCACCTTATTATGTACTGTAGAAAAATGGATGCTTGTGTAAATGATGATAAGCTGTTGATTCATTTCTTTCAAGATAGTCTGATGGGGGCCGCATCTCGTTGGTATATCCAATTGGATAACCAACATATTCAGAGGTGGAAAGATCTAGCAGATGCTTTTTAAAGACGATATAAGTACAACATAGACATAGCCTCTGATTGTTTGGACTTACAAAGGATGGAGACAAAGCCTACATAAGGCTTTAAAGAATATGCACAAGGGTGGAGGGAATTAGCTGCACAGGTACACCCCCCATTATCAGACAAGGAGATGGCTGGAATGTTTATTAACACCTTCAGACCTCCATTCTATGACAGGATGATTGGAAATGCTTCAAACAACTTCTCTGACATCATAATGATCGGTGAAAGGATTGAGTATGGGATAAAAAATGGAAGAATTTTAGAAATCGTATCAGATACATCGTCAGTAAAAGGATATGAGGTTATTGCAAGTGGTAACAACAAAACTCAAGCGCTAAATCCGTCCGACCTCGATCTTCCAATAACAAATATTTTGGGAGTAGCTGGAATGACGAGAAGTGGCAGATGCTACACACCAAAAGTTTTGAAAATGGATAAAAGCGATGAGTTTGAAAGGCCAATGAAAGGGAAAACCAAATAAGGCTATAATGGTCATGAGTTTCAAGGAGAAATGCATAGCGGCCAAGTGATGGATCCAGACATAACGAAAGGTATGGAGAAAGAAAAACCAGTATCTGAAGAAGAAGTATGTGAATTTCTAAAACTTATCAAACAAAGTGAGTATAAGGTGATAGAGTAACTCAATCGCTTACCTGCTCGCATATCCTGACTATCACTTTTTCTTAATTCTGAACGGCACCGCCAAGCATTGTTGAAGGTTTTGAATCAAGCATATGTCTGTCATGACATTACGGTGGAGAAGTTGAGTGGAATTGTGGAAAATATTACCGCACCTAATTTTATCACTTTCACAGATGATGAAATCCTGGCCGATGATACTGGGCACACCAGAGCTCTACATATATTCGTAAAATGTAGGGATTATGTTGTTGCAAAAGTATTGATTGATAACGGCTCATCTCTAAATATAATGCCAAGATCCACACTAGCAAAGCTCCCTGTGGACGCGACACATATGCGGCCGAGCATGATGATAGTAAGAGCATTTGACGGTACCTGAAGAGAAGTAATCAGAGACATAGAGATACCAATTCGAATCGGACCATGCATATTCAATATTATTTTCCAAGTGATGGACATAAATCCAGCATACAGTTTCCTTTTGGGTCGACCATGGATTCACTCTGCTAGGGCGGTAGCGTCTTCCTTACATCAGAAGCTGAAATTCATAATGGATCATAAAATCATTGTATATATGGGGAAGAATATTTATTGGTATCCAAGCTAGCCACCATGTCATATGTCGAGGCGGCAGAAGAAGCATTGGAGTGCTCATTTCGATCATTTGAGATTGCGAACACCACGTTTATTGCTAGTGGGAAACCCTCTCCAATGCCAAACCTATCAAAAGCATCTCAGATGGTTGTAAAGTTGATGATAAGAAGGGATACCAGCCAGGTAAGGGACTCAAGAGTGAGCATCAAGGCATAAATAAGTTAATCAAATGGGACAAGAATGAGCAAAGGTTTGACTTGGATATAGACTGACTAAGGCTGATAGAGGGAGAGTGGAAGCTTAAAAGAAAGAAAAGAGGATTGTTAGGCTTGAAAATAGTGAATTCGATGTGGAAATGGAAATCATACCTCATAGTTCTAAATCCTTTAGAAGTGGGGAGATTTCATTCAAAGAGCCAGTTACAATAGAGCAATATAATCTTGAGGAAGATATCACCCAGCTTTCAATATCCGTAATCTTGGAAAAATCATCAGGTGCAAATACAGAGGACTTTGTTTCGCGATACGATTCAGATCATGAGCTTAACAACTGGGATGTCACCGAGCTACCAGTGCTTCTTGGGAATTTTCAAGAGTAATAATGCCAAAATTCTAATAATTCTGCCCAAGGTCTTAGGAATTTCGTTTTTATAGGCCTACATTTTCATTTGTTTCATGTCATCTCTTTGAATTAAAGTCTAAAAACTTGTTTCATTTCCTTCTGTTAATGATAAATACAATTCCAGTTCTTTTTGTTCTTCCTTTTATGTCTATTTTTTCCCATATCTAAATGATGTTTATACTCATGTATTGTTTATTTTCTTTTCTCACCTTCCTTTCATCCAATAATTTGATTCAGGTTTGAGAATGGTGATTTTGAAAACAAGAGCATAAGCAATAACTTCAACGATCCCATTCTTAGCATAGAGTCAGATGAAAGTGGTGAGGATAATTTTGAACAATCTCCAGAAATTTTAAGAATGGTAGAAGAGGATGATAAAATAACTCAACTTTATCAACAGTTAACGGAGGTGATAAATTTGGGATTGGATGGAGAGATAAAAAAGTCCAAATCGGCACTTCGACAAGCGAAAGCCGCCAACAATTAGTTGATTTGATCAAGGAGTATATGGACATATTTGCATGGTATTACCAAGATATGCCAGGCCTAAACACAAATATCGTGGTCCATCGTTTGCCGCTTATGCCCGAAAGTAAACCAATACGATAAAAGTTACGGAAAATGAAACCAAACATGCTGGTACAGATCAAAGAAGAAGTTAAAAGGCAAGTAGATGCTGGTTTTATAGAAGTAGCAAAATACCCTGAATGGGTTGCTAACGTAGTCCCAGTGCTGAAGAAAAATGAGAATGTGAGAATGTGTGTCGACTATAGAGACTTGAATCGGGCAAGCCCCAAGGATAATTTTTCATTACCCCATATCGATGTCTTAGTAGATAACATTGTGGGACATTCAACCTTCTCTTTCATGGATGGTTTTTCGGGGTATAACCAAATCAAAATGGCTCCTGAACACCGTGAAAAGACCACTTTTATAACTTTGTAGGGTACATTTGGTGATAAGGTTATACCATTTGGTCTAAAGAATGTAGGGCTGACTTACCAACGAGCAATGGTAACGTTGTTCCATGATATGATGCATAAAGAAATTGAATTATACGTTGATGATATGATCGCCAAATCTCATCAAGGGGAAGATCACACTGTCACTCTACGAAAACTATTTGAACGGTTGAGAAAGTTTCAGTTAAAGCTCAACCCGACAAAGTGTACATTCCCAGTATCTTCAGGAAAATTACTTGGCTTTGTCGTGAGCAAGGAAGGAATAAAATTTGACCCTGACAAGGTTCGAGCCATCATTGATATGTCACCACCTCAAACTTAAAAGGAAGTTAGAGGTTTCTTGTGGAGGTTAAACTACATAGCCCGGTTCATCTCACAGCTAACTGTAATTTGTGAACCTATCTTTAAACTTCTCCGTAAAAGTGATACAGAAAGATGGAATGATGATTGCCAAGATGCCTTTGAGAAGATCAAACAATACTTGCAAAATTCGCCTGTACTTGTTCCTCCAACTACAGGGCATCCACTCATTTTGTATCTTACAGTAACAGAAAAATCCATGGGTTGCGTATTTGGTCAGCATGACTCTTCTAGAAGGAAAGAACAAGCAATATACTATTTAAGCAAAATGTTCACAAATTATGAGGCTAATTATTCGATGTTGGAGAAAACGTGTTGTGCATTGGCCTGAGTCCCTCATCGGCTTAGACAATACATGTTATACCACACCACTTGGTTAATTTCAAAGATGGACCTTATCAAGTATATCTTTGAAAAGCCATCACTTTCTGGACGGATTGCTAAATGGAAAATGTTACTCACAGAATATGATATTGTCTATGTCACGAGAAAGTCAATAAAAAGAAGCGTACTTGCTGATTATCTGGAAGATCAACCAATGCAAGATTATGAGCCTATGAAGTTTGATTTCCCTGATGAGAGTGTTTCAGTCATATTCAAAAATGAAGAAGAATCTTTAGACCCAGAATTGTGGACAATATTATTTGATGGTGCATCTAATGACGTAGGACATGGAATTGGGACAATCCTCATATCACCTAAGGGAAAAATTTTTCCATTCATGGCAAAACTATGCTTTGACTGTACAAATAATGTGGCAGAATATGAGGCATGTTCCATGAGAATTCAAGTAGCGTGTGATATGAAGATAAGGAAGCTTCGAGTGTACGGAGATTCGCTATTGATGATACGACAACTAAACGAAGAATGGGAAGCCAGAGACTCTAAGCTGATACCTTATAACAAACATGTCACTAAGTTAAACCAAACTTTTGAATTGATCTCATTTGACCAGATACCCAGAGAGAATAATCAAATCGCAGATGCGCTGGCAACTGTAGCGTCAATGTTTGCTACAGACTTTAAGGAAGAAGTTAAACCCATAAAAATTGAGAAGTGAGATTTCATGCTCACTATATGAACATTGAAGAAGAGCCAGACACAAGACCATGGTATTACGACATCAAGCAGTATATAAAGAATGGAGAATATCCATCCAAAGCTACTAAAAATGATAAACGCACTATTAGAAGATTGTCGACGAGTTTATTCTTGAATGGTGAAATACTCTACAAAAGAAACCATGATATGGTGCTCTTAAGATGTGTTGATGAAAGGGAAGCGAATCAAATCATAGAGGAAGTTCACGAAGGAATTTGTGGAGTTCATGCTAATGGACATATGATGGCCAAACAAATCTTGAGAGCGTGATATTATTGGTTAACTCTAGAATCTGATTGCATCAAGTACGCCAAGAAATGTCAAATTTGTGCGGATAAAATTCACGTACCTGCATCCCCTTTACATGTCATGGCCGCGCCTTGGCCATTCTCTATGCAGGGCATAGACGTCATTGGTCCCATCACACCCAAAGCCTCTAACGGTATCGTTTCATTTTGGTCTCTATAGATTATTTTACCAAATGGGTGGAGGCAAGTTCTTATTCGAGTGTAACCAGAAGTGCGATTGTTAAGTTCATTAAAATGATATAATTTGCCTATATGGTCTACCTAAAAGGATCATCACAGATAATGGGTCAAATTTAAACAATAATATGATGAAAGAATTTTGTGAGCAATTCAAAATTAAGCATCATAATTCATCTCCTTATTATCCAAAGATGAACGGAGCGGTAGAAGCAGCCAACAAGAACATAAAAAACACAATAGAGAAAATGATGGAGGTTTATAAGGATTGGCATGAGATGCTCCCGTTTGCACTACATGGGTACCGCACATCAGTTCGAACATCAACTGGGGCAACGCCATTCTCTCTGGTATATGGCATGGAAGCAGTCCTTCCAATCGAGGTGGAAATTCTCTCCCTCAAAGTCTTAATGGAGGAAAAATTAGAAGAAGCCGAATGGTTACAAACATGATATGAGCAATTGAATTTCATCGAGGAAAAAAGATTGAATGCATTATGTAGAGGGAAATCATATCAAAGAAAAATGATGCAAGCTTACGACAAAAAGTTATGTCCCTGACGCTTCCGAGAAGGAGATTTGGTGTTAAAAAAAGATACTCCCATGTCAAAAGGATCACCGTGGGAAATGGACTCCAAATTACGAATGACCTTTCGTTGTTAAGAAGGCCTTCTCTGGTGGAGCTCTCATTCTAATAAACATTGATGGAGAAGATTTACCACATACAGTTAATTCTGATGCAGTCAAGAAGTACTTCATTTAACCGCTATAAGAATGGGGAAGATGAAGTTGAAAAAATGTTTTCAAAGAGCTGTCTCGAATACTGGATAAATTCTTATTCTATAATTTTTTCAAATCCTTGTTTGTAAACATCTTTCATCATCAATGAAGAGCTTTTTTTTTCATTGACAAATACATATACTTCGTCTTCTCATTATTTCTTATTCCTCTCAATTCTAAGATATCATTAATTACTCTTAAAATAACTCAGAAGTATAAACTTGGTTAGGTGAAAGCTAATTAAAAAAGAAAAAAGAAAAGAATAGGAACTAAGAAAGACGGTCTGAGTACGAGGGGGAATATGAAAAGTTATCACGAGAAAGTTGGTATGCACATAACGAAGGCTAAAGCATGATTGAAGGATTGCAATTAAAGTACATAAAAAAGTAAAATGTGGAGAAATTATCCACTTTTTCTTCATCATCAACGTGAAGCCGAATACTGGGCCACAAACCAATGAATAAGGATGCATCATTTTCTTGAGAGTATGCTCAATACTTCATTGCGAGTCCATGACCTTAGGCCAAGTGATTGATTTGAAGGGTAAGGATATGGCGACATTAATCAACTTTAAAAAAAAAATCATCAAATAATTTTCTCACAAATGTTTTCAATCATGCATAGCACACATGCACTCAAAATCACTACTTTGCATTTATATTCAATAATTACAATGCATAGACATGCATAAAGTGCATGAATCATTTAAAGATATTGATCTGTTTTGATACAGTTCAAGTGCATGAATCATTTAAAGATATTCTTTCAAAATTCATACATGACTTTTCAACATTTAGAGCATGCATTAGTCTAGCTCCTGCACCATATGAAACTTGTAAGTATAAGATCAAATATCATTTCAACATCTTTAGTTAAATCAAACCTGAATTGAGTTGAGGTCAAAGCTTACGTCTATCCAGGTTTGTTTCCTTTCAAATATTTCGGTTAAATCGAACCCGACTTTGTCGTGGTCGAAGCCCGGTGTTAGCGCTTGGTCCATTTCAATTAATATGGTTAAATCGAACCCACATCGAGTCAAGGTCGAAGCTTGCGTCTATCCAGGTCTGTTTGCTTTCAAATATCTCGGTTAAATCGAACCCGACTTTATCGTGGTCGAAGCCTGGTATCAGCGCCTGGTCCGTTTCAATTACTATGGTTAAATCGAACCCGAATTGAGTCGAGGTTGAAGCCTGTGTCTATCCAGGTCAGTTTTCCTTTCAAATATATTCGGTTAAATCGAACACGACTTGGTCTCGGTTGAAGCCCGGTGTCAGCGCCTGGTCCATTTCAATTAATATGGTTAAATCGAACCCAAACTGAGTCGAGGTCGAAGCCCGGTGTCACCACCTGGTCCATTTCTGTTTCAAATATCTACGGTTAAATCGAACCCGCACTAAGTTGAGGTCGAAGCCTGCATCTATCCAGGTTCATTTCCTTTCAACTATCTCGGTTAAATCGAACCCGCATTGAGCGAGGTCGAAGCCTTTGTCTATCCAGGTCCATTTCGCTCCCATTCCATTTCATAGAGCCTTATTTAGTCAAGGTTTCTATTCCCCTATTTCATATATTGTTTTCTTGTACCGATCAAAATACTTATCTACATCTTTGTACACCTTCTGAGATCAGAAGCGTGCTCAAAGGGGGGCAACTGTAGATACCGTATTTCATCCGATCTAATACATTAAATATACATACTTTGTATTTTGGCTCATATAATAGTCTAAGACTATATGTATAATTTGAAAACTAGTCCAATACTAAAATAAGAAAAGTGGTACGAGGACTAAAAAGTAAAAAGTGAGAAAAAAAGACTAAAAGTAAAAAAGGCAAATCTTAATTTTGCCTATAAATATGGGTGAAGTCTTCACTTGAGGTGATTTTAGAGAGAGAAAGAGAAGTGATTTTAGAGAGAGGAAGAGCTTTTACACTTCTATTATTTTCATCTTTTTCCATTCTTTTTCTTAAGATAGCTTAAATGACTTGTATATTTGCTCATAATATATCTTGTTCCTCTCTCTGCTTCATATTCATGTAGTTGATATCTTTTGTATCTTTTTTCCATGTTCCTTCTTTATCATTTCTCATACTTTAAATTTTAACTTTTTAATTTCATGTATTGATGATTTTTTTACAAGTCGGATAATGAGATGTCTTTGTCATAAACTCAATTAATGAGGATGAGGATAAAGCTTTTGAGGGGTGAAAAAATTAACTCAATGTGAATCAACCCTTTAATGGATTGAAAGTGTACATTTGATGTAAAGATCTCCTAGGATAATCTCTCACACATAACAATGCATAAAATAGAGAGTAAAACCTCTATACAAGATTATGCAAATATCTAAGTTTTGAAATTTTCAATGTTCCTACAAGTCTTTTCTTTTTAAAAAATTATGTTCATCATTTTTGTGACACTTGTTTGAACTAATTATCATCCATGATTATCCCATTTACTATTTGATTAGCAATGACTAATGAGCGAATAAATAAAAAATGGTAATTAGTAGACTAAGTAGTCAAAAATAAAAAAGGGACATATTTATGTTACAAAAATCTATTATTTTTCATCATTTTTATCATTTATTTAATAATAATAATAATATTATTACTATTATTATTATTATATCATAATATATTATATTATAAAAAAATGGTGAGCAACAGAGGAGATTTTCCTCTACAAAGCCACGGTAATACCGTGGCTTTCTTGTATTATTTTTTTAATTTCTTTCTCTTTCCTTTTCTTTCATTTATTACATAGATTTTTTTACTTTATGCTTGCATGTATTACTTTTTATGCATGTTTTATATAATCTCAACATTTTATATTTTCTATAATTTGACATCATATAACTTTATCCTATTTTTTTACTTCCCTTTTGTTGTATTGAACATTTATTTTCTTTACATGTTTATTTATTTAGCATTCTTATATCGTCATGCTTATAATGTGATTCTTGCATTATTCCCTTATTATTAGAGTTAATGTTCATGTATGTGTGGATTATAATTTTAACGATTAGATTTAAATTTTGTTACTTCCATTATTTAATTTTCACTAAACAAAAGCCGACGACGGACTTTGAGATTTTCAGGATAACAAACTTCTCGAACTACTGAGGTGAAGAGTTATTCTTGGGATACCGAGAATAACTCTAATAATGTTTTGATTTAAAAAGATATAAGAATACAAAAAATAATTTTTCAATGGTCTTTGAACCACCCATTAAAGGTAATTTATTTTTTTCATTTTTATGATACAAAATGAACCAAATGAGACATTCAAAAATAAATTTCTTTAACCTTTGTCTTAAAATAAAAAATTGGATAGTATTTGATTAAATTTGGTAACCATTTTATAATGGGTGTTGTGGGGTGCTAATACCTTCCCCACACACAAACGACTCTCAAACCAACTTTGAGTTTTCGTAGATCAAAATTTTCATCTTAAAATTGAGTGACCAATCACACCCTAAAATGATTGGTGGCGACTCCAAATTTCTTTTTTCTTCAAAAAATGATTTTTTTAATCGTCGCTCCGCGTCGCGCGCACGTTGCGACACATTACAATTCACATGCACTGAGTAGCAAGATCTTGTATATCCGAAGCAGGCTATACTACCCACTACAAAATGAAACTGAAAGAAGAAATGTAACTTGAACATAACAAGAGTGGAAGAGAAAATTTCGGATCCAAAGAGGGTATTTTTAGATAACATAAAGAGAACTAGAAATATTTCACATGTTATAGGCCTACACCATCCCTGAGTGATTCACAGTCAATTTAATATTCATCTCTCATTTTTTGAATCCTACTAACATTCCACAAAAAAACTCAAAACTATAAACATTTCAAGCATAAAGCCAAACTTGATCTGAGATAAAAAAAATATTTCGTTAAGCCTTTTCAGCAACTCATCATTCTCTCAACCTCCCTGCAAGAGAATATGATAGAAAGGAAAAATCATTAGTACTGATTTTCTTCTATTTTAGAGTAAATTACATTATCAAATTATTTTAGGCTAAAATGTAAAATATACCCTTGCAGTTTATCTAAATTGAAAATTAATGGAAGTGAAATCTGTAAAAACTAAGGAACTAAAATCTTAAACATAATCTAGTAGCAAATAAGAATTGTATTACCTTCATATGTTCTTGGCCTTATAAACGGTTGCCTCACCCTTGCTTGTGTGTTGCTGCCCGCAAGAGTTATATGGATTAGATGCAATGAAAAAGTAAAATAAGTACTAAAATAATTTTGGTTGGTAAGGAATACCTGGGTACTTTGTAATGCAGTTGGTACATTAAAAAGCCCATAAATCTTTTCTCCTGTGACTTAGCATTTCTCCTCAATGGCAACTTTGCTTTGTTGTTGTCTTCAATAGCTCCCTTACATGTCCTAGAATTATGACGCCATACATGGCATCTCCCAATAGAATTTTGGGTCATATTCGTTCAACCAATTATATGCAGCTTCATTAAGTTGTTGTAATTTTGTCATATGAAACTTAAATTCACATGATGTACTTGCTCTAGCTGCATTCCACAAACAATCTTTTAGGGCTACTCCTTTAAATTGTTTTTTTTTAAATTTTCATATAAATGACGGACACAAAACCTATGATTAGCCCCACTCCTTTAAATTGTTTTTTGAAATTTCCATATAAATGACGAACACAAAACCTATTATCAGCCCCAGGTAGCACATTGTCAAACATGGCCTCCAAACCTTTCTGATGGTCTGAGATGAAACTCCATTTTCCTTGTAGGAACCTAAATCAAATTGTAGGAGTACAAGAAACCATTTCCAACTTTGTTTTGTTTCAGCCTCTACAATCGCCCATGCAATATGGTAGATACAATCATTACCATCTACTCTAGTTACAACCATTAAGTGACCCTGATACGATCCCTTTAAATGGCATGCATCAAGGGTTATAATTGGTCTACAACATGCTAAAAACCATTGCTTACAACTTGATAAGAAAATATACAATCTCCTGAATATAGGTTGCATATTTGGGTCAGGCCTATGAACACTATCATAAAGTTCCATGGCTGATCCCGCATTGCATTCCTTGCCTTACTTCTAGCCTTAAGTGCTTGGATTCTGGAGATATGCACATTAAAGTCTTGCCTAATAGCATCAATGATTCCTTCTAGCTTCCAATTGGGATGAGTTTTGAACTTGCTTAGATATTTCCTAGACAACCATGTTGAGTTCATATTTCAATTATGAAACTCCTTACTACATGTGTGCTGCTCAATGTAAGTTCTAATCTGCATGGTACTTTCATGTTGCACTATGTAGGCACGCAATGTCCATTCATATTCTTTCTTACATACAGATGCCACTCTCGTCTTATCATTTCTATCAAGTTTTATACTAAAACCACCTTGAATTGCATATTCTCGAATTGCATCTTTAAGTGATTTTGCGTTAGAAAACACCATCCCAATTTTGAACCTCACATTGTCCATGTCTGTCTCAGGTCTAAACATTGGGTAATCATCAACCTCCTCATCTAAGTTTGTAGGGTGAGTTTAACTCATCTGATGGCCCGTATGTAGATTCCACCTCATCTTCATCCTCACCCTCATCTTCAACATTAACATTAGTAATAGAAACGTTACTATCACCATACTTATACATATCAAAATGGAAATCATCTCCTAGAACCCATTCTTCGTCATTTATATCAAAGTCACTATCCTCCAACGAGTTGTAATTACTTTATGTGTTTTCTCCTCCACATACATCATTATCTTCTACATTCTGACCACGTATGGTTTCAAATTCATTATGTTCTACATAAATGTGTATTACTTGGTCAGATGGTATATTTGCTACCATGTCTAAGACATCTTGATCATTATGGAACATATGCCCATCCTTCAAAGAATATAATTGATTCATCCCAGTCACTCCTAACTCTTCTAGCATGTAATTAATTTCAGGTATTGAAATCCTATCAGCATCAACATTAGGATATATACTATAAGTACCCCCTAATATCTTACCTGTGGCTGGTATGTGAGCTTTCCACCATGGTGAAATGTAATTAAAAATTCACTCATACCTACATTACATTCATGATAGAGAAACTGAAATAATTAGAAACTGAGAAACTGAATTCACAAATTACAGTAGTAAGACGAAGAACATAGCAAGATGAAGAACAGTAGTATATATAGAAACTACTTATAGAAACTACAAATTACAATAGTATATGATTTGCTTAGATTATGTCGTCTACGCCTTGCAACACACAAAGCAAGACGAAGAACAAAGAACACAGCGACAGAGAACAAGAAGAATAACAGAGAAATGGCCAAGATAACAAAGCAAAAAGAACAGAGCAACACAGTGACGCAGCAAAGAACTCAGCGACAGAGACAAAGTAAAGACGAAGACGAAAATGGCGACTGAACATGATGAAGCAAGACGAAGCAGAGACCAAGCAAAGACGAAGACGATGTACCTTGGTCGATGGAGGTGCACCAACAGGCGATGGAGGCGCAACTAGGGTTCCATTTTTATGAATGAGGCGATCGGGCATGATTAAAGGGAGATGGGGGAATTTAGGTTATTAGGTTAATTTTTTTTAAAATAATAATAAATTACACGTGGCATCCATGTGGCATCCACGTCAGTAATATGGATGGAAAATTTGACGAAGTTAACGGAATGACTAAATTGGACGGAATTTGAAAGTTAATAGATGAATTTGAAAGTTAATAGATGAATTTGAAAGTTAATAGATGAATGCAGTCATTTTAAAAGTTAATGGACTATTTTGGTACATTTAAGAAAGATAATAAACTAAAAATGTAATTTACCCTAGATTTTACGGATATAAGGACGGATTTTTTGCTAAACTAGACCCCTAAACTAATCATTTTGTAGAAATGAACCCTATGACTAATTTTTGCTTACCTTGTCCGGGCCCACTTTTCTTTCATTTTTTTTCACTTTTCCCCTATTGCCCTTCTTACAAGCTCTCCAATCAAATCTCATGGTCTACTCACTTTACACTAAAAACCTCCCTACCCACCCCATTTCTACTTCTTCATTTTTCATTTTTTCTACTTCTTCTTTGTTTTCTTCTTCATTTTCTTCTTCGTTTTCCTCTTCGTTTTCTTCTTCGTCTTCTTCCTTCTTCCTGCAACAGCAAATGATTGTTTGTTCTTCTCTCTGGTACACGTATAAGCTTTGTTTTCTTCTTCCTGTCTTCTTCCTCCTTCTTTCATGGGTTTTTCATGAGTTTTTTGAAAATATTTACTAGTTTTCTTCTTTCTGGAACGTTGTTTAAAGTTCAATTATTGTACAAGATCACTACAAGATGATGATGTAGTGTTAAACGAGGTCTACATGAGTACTACACGAGCCTCGTGTAGTCATCGTGTAGACTACACTTAGGGTACACGAGTTTCGTGTATTCATCGTGTAGACTACACTTAGGGTACACAAGCCCCGTGTAGACCTAGTGTACACTACACGATCATCGTGTAGTGCATCAGGAATTTCTTCAGCAATTCACAAACATCATGTAGCATCTATTACACTACACGAGTACTACACGATCATCGTGTACTCCTCGTGTAGGACTTATTATAGTACAAATGGTCTACACGATGAATACATGATGCTCGTGAAGGCCTCATGTAAACTACAGATGCTCGTGAAGGCCTCGTGTACACTACACGATGACTACATGATGGCTACACGATCATAGTGTAATATTCCATTTCATTATATATTATTCTTGTGCTGACTTCCTTCATTGATGTATATACAGATATGTTTGAAGTTCGAATTTTTGTAATCCATGATGGAGATTGGGTGAAAATGATAAAACATGGGTTTTTAATGGAGAGAAGGCCAAATTATTGGAGATATCTACTAACTGTACTTACCACGAGCTATTGGGTATATTGCATGATGAACTCCAAATAAAACCCTCAAACTATGATATGTCCATCAAATTTCTTTATAGAAGCCATGTCCTCTGCTCTCCTGCTGAAATGTTAAAAGATAGTGATTTACAATTCTTTGTCAATGAGAATGAATCAGAATCCTCTATCTCAACAGGATGAGCAAGCTACTTAAATAAAATAATGACTTTGTAGACTTAAATTAAATATTAATATAGAAATAAACTCATGTTTGTTATTTAATAATATCATAGAGTTTAATAATGCCCGTTGTTGTTCATGGTTAACGAACCTCATGTACACTACAGGATACCTGTGAAATCATTTTGTTGTCTACACGAATGTCAGTGAAGTCATCGTGTAGTCTACATTAAGCCTACACGATGCCCGTGAAATCATTTTGTAGTCTACACAAAGCCTACACGATGCCCGTGAAGTCATCGTGTAGCCCACACAAAACCTACACGATGCCCGTGAAGTCATTGTGTAGCCTACTAAAACCCTCGTGTAACTACACGATGCCCGTGAAACCATTTTGTAGTTTACATGAAGCCTACATGATGCCAGTGAAGTCATCATGTAGTCTACACTAAGCTTACACGATGCCCATGAGATCATTTTGTAGTTTACACAATGCCCGTGAGTCATCGTGTAGGCTATATAAAGCCCTCGTGTAGTCTACACTAAGCCTACACGATGCCTGTGGAATCATTTTGTAGTCTACACGAAGGCTATACGATGCAAGTGAAGTCATCATGTAGCCTACACAAAGCCTACACGATGTCTGTGAAGTCATCGTGCAGGCTACATGAAGCCTGCACTACACATATAGTAAATAATTCACAAATTGAGGGTATAAAATATATCAAAATTATTTAAAACTAAAATAAAAAACCATAAAACATATAAAAAATATTTTGGTTTAACATTGTCATGTGCAAATAACTCAATTGCAATTGGTCTTCGATATTCTGACATTTATTGTTGAGTTATTTCTTGGTGGTTCTTCTCATATGCAAGGGCTTCGACAAACTTAAGAGTAAATACCCCACAATCGAACCTACAAGACACATGAAATGCAAAAACACAATTAAATAACATGTATGAAATTTTAAATGGACTTCCAAAAAAAATGTATATTTCACTTACTCATTCTCTTGTTATGAAAATTTCATGATCTCATATTTCCACTCATCTTTGGGTTGAACGTCATGTCTTCTCTCATAAATATTCATCATTTGAGCTAGCCTAGGGACAATCTTCATGAAAGGTTCATTTTTCAATGTACAAGGAGCGTTGATATGGCGTGTTCATGGAGTTATAAATACGAATACACTGGACAATCAAATCAAGCTCAGCCGCAATCCAATGGCCGAGGTTCGCATTCATTGGAAAGATAACATTATCCGACTATTCCCAGCTCCTGCCAAAATTCATCTACAAATCGAGGACCAAGTACCAGAGCTGATCATCAACGTCAATATCCCAACCGGCGATATCTTGCTTAAACTTTGCAATTCGTCTAGGCAGATTCTCCTGTCACAGAAAAAATTTAAATCCTCAACGTCAAGGGCTCGTGTAGACTACACGAAGCTCGTGAATGACTGGTGTAGACTACAAAAAGTCTACACGAGGCTCGTGAAGGGTTCGTTTAGACTACACGAAGTCTACACGAGGCCCACGAAGGGTTTGTGTAGACTACGGTGTGCACTTCTTTAAGTTCAAAAACAAATCTTACTTACTTGCAGAATTAAATCACCAACGTTGATTCTGATATGAGGGTTGTATTCTTGCAAATCTCTCCTTATAAGCTCAAGGTACACATCGATATGCTGCAATGCAATAAAGATTAGTTAAGATATTTATAAAACCATAATAAAAAAGATTATAAATAACTTCTTACATCTGACTCTAGCCATTGATAAGATGAAGAGACCAGTTTTTTGAACCAGGTAAGGTCGGCGGTGAAAAATCCAACGTCTACTTTCTCGTTCCTGTATGACGTAATTATAGATCAAAATTAGGTACACAATTGATTTACTACTCTTTGGTTAAACGATATCAGTGTAACCATCATGTATATATTTAGTTGCATTTTTAGTTACACGATTGGTTTCTTGCATTTTTAGTTACACGATTGATTTCTTGTGTTTTTAGTTGACAGTACTTTCTTCTTTTTCTTCTTCTTTTTCTGTTTTCTATCATTATTCTTTTTTCCCATCTGTTTTTTCTTCATCTTCCTTCTTTTCACCTTCACCTTTATTCTCCTTATTACCTCCCTTCTCTTCTTCTTCTTATCTTCCTTCTTCTTCGACCCTCGCTTCCTTCTCTTCTTCCTTCTCTTCTTCCTTTTCTTCTTCTTTTTGCTTCTCTCCCACCATCTCATCTTCTTCTTCTTTCTCTACCATATGTTATTATTTTTCATCATTCTCACATTCTTCATTTTGTTCTCTTCATTCTCAATCTTCATCTCCTCCCCGTCAGATCGATGACAGAATGAGTAATCAATCATCTGGCCTCAATATTACCAGATGATCCATCAGAATTTTGATTTAGGAAACTGTAAAAGAAATGTTTGATTGCATGGATAGAATCTTCTTGTCCATTGAAGTGAACTTTTGGTCCATTCTAATCAGACATTTTCTCACCCAATCTTCTTTTACACTGAACTTCTTGGTCACAACCTTCTCCTCCTTATTTTTTATTAGCCTCATCAGACCTCTTCCTCTTCTTATTCTCCTCTTCATTTTCAACGGGTGCATCCTCCTCCTCATTAGCCTCATCTTCAACTGGAAAGGGTGACTGAGGAGGCGTCGACTAAAAAAATGTAATATTAAGATTAAGCAGACAAAACAGAAAAAGGGTGACTACAGATTCGTTATACGGACATCGTGTAGTCTACACGATAGTTACACGAGGTCTATGTAGTCATCGTGTAGACTACAAGATCGGTTACACAGACCACGTGTAGTAATCGTGTAACCATCGTGTAGACTACACGATGACTACACGAGATCAATGTAACTATCGTGTAGACTACACGAGATCCGTGTTAAAAAAGAAGATGATGATTATAAACATACATTCTCTCCAACTACTGATCTCCAGAAGTTTTTTTCTTCTTTCTCCTCAGTAGGGATCAAGAAAAAAACTGTCAACTAAAAATGCAAGAAATATAAATTAGTATATGAGAAAGTAATATATAAATTAACTTGCCAACATACATTCTCCTTCGAAATTATTTTTTTGTAGATTCACAACCGGTACTATTGTGGTAAGACACCACTTGAGAATCCTTGGCACCTTGGTCAAAATCGGGTTACCATACAAACTACTCACCAAGAGGATAGTTTTAAATACTCATGCTTATTTAAACAAAAGAGAGTAATTCAGTGTTCAACACATAAATAATTCAATACATCACTATATAGAATTAAATAAATTGTGCTTGGAAGGAAAATGGACATCCATTGAGTGAATACCCATGAATAGCAGTGGAGGATTTCTGTGTTTTTTTTGTTTTCTTCTTGATCTTTAAGATCACAAAAAACAACCTTGGTATTCTTCATAGCTAATAGTGATTTAATTGTTTTGGAGAACGAGAGGTCTCCCCATGGATATTGGTTGAACGCTTCAAGGTTGTTAACCAAAACCAACCATGTATTCTCAATTAGGGTACGGTTCTCCTTCCCTAACAGAAAATGCTCTAGTAAATAAATCAGTGTCATCTTGACCGCATCAAAATCTAACTTATATTCAGAGCTATTGAACTTCTCCTCCCACTTAGCCATGTTTATTGATTGGGATTTGGGAAAGTAAATATCAGAGAGTGTGTTGGGGCCATGGGTCTTCTTCTCATCCCGGGCTTCACCGAACTTTAGTCCAGTCATCAAAGAGAACTTCTTCTTGGAGAAGCACATTGGCTTCTCATTGATAAGAAAATGGATCTCCTCCTTATATGGAGTGACGTCCACATATTCAGCCTCCCTGGTCAGCACCTGGTGGCACACAGTTGCTGAAAACTTCAGGGATGAGAGATCAAGGAGATGACCAAAACATGTCTCCCTAAATAGGGAGATTTGACTAGCTGTCAGCTTGGTCTTGACAACCTCTATACAATGGGTATTTCACTTTGCATTGACCTTTGCTTTTGGAATATTGTTAAAGTCATGGACGCAACTTAGTTGCATCTTTGAGGAAGCCACAACCTGTAGACTATTCAAGGTAAACATAAGAACAGGAAATGTACATGATGCTCGTGTAGACAACATGAGGGGTACACGACCCTCGTGTAGTCCTTGTGTAGCCTACACGAGGCTTACACGACCCTCGTGTAGTCTTATTGTAGCCTACACGAGGCTTACACGACCCTCGTATAGTCCTCGTGTAGCCTACACGAGGCTTACACGACCCTCGTGTAGTCTTCATGTAGCCTATACGAGACTTACACGACCCTCATGTAGTCTTCGTGTAGCCTAAACGACTCTCGGGTAGCCTCCACGAGGCTTACACGACCCTTGTGTAACCCAGAAAATAGACACCCACCAAGACCAGAACCTCAGAAACAAAAAAAAACACTTAAAACCCCAGGAGAAAACACTCAGAAACCCTGAAAAAAATTATTAGAAACCCAAAAAAACAAGCTTGTTATTCGGACATCCACAAAAACATAAACGCAGAAATCTAGAAAAAAAACTCTAAAAAGCTTATCTTGTTATTTTTTCTTGCTGTGGGGGACACTCAAGGATTTGCAGAGAGAGAGATGTTACGACTTCGAGAGAGAGAAAGAGAGAGATAGTAACAGTAAGAGAGAAATGAGGGAAATGCAAGTGAGAGAAATAAAGGGGTGAGATTTCGTGCAATGAAAAGGTGTAATCATCACTTTTTTTAGCCGTCGTTTGAAATTCGTGAAGGGATTTTTTGGTAACTTCACAGACTGATTTTGATAGTGGACACAGGGTTAAGGTAAGCAAAAAATAGTGATAGGGTCCATTTTTGCAAAACGATTAATCTAGGGATCCAGTTTAATAAAAAACCCTATAAGGAGCCTTTAGATAGTTTTATGCATACTAAGACCTTTTAGAAAGTCCTCTTATCTTGTTGCGTCCTGTTTCCTTAGAAACTAGGAGAACTTGTTGCACACTACAGGTTGTCAAGTTAATTGCAAAATCGTCGTCAAAGTGGTTAGCTTTATGAATTAAGTTAATGGAAGATCCATACGAAGGTCAGATTCGCAAAGAGCTACGACAATCTCAGGAGGATAGTACGCTACCTGACAAGGATTTGGTGGACCTTATAGCTAAATTCAGCATTACAGAGGAAGAAATGGAAATAATAAATGTTAATGATCAAATGAAATTGAATGACAAAGCAGATTGCAAGAATACTCTTATGGGATCTTTGTTTACAACCAGAAATTTCAATAGACAGGCAATGAAGGAGACTATGCTCGACATGGAAATTACAGTACCCGGTGTGGTTTATGGAGATCAAAGATAACCTGTTTCAAATTGTGTTCAGCAACAAATCTGAACTGGAATTTGCAAATAAATGCGGACCTTGGCTCGTAGACGGTAATTTAATGCTACTTTCCCCATGGCATAGACATTTACAGCTCTCATCTTTACAACTCAAACACTGTAGATTCTGGGTCCAAGTGCACGATTTACCGTTGGACTGCAGAGGAGATGAAAAGGTCAAGAAAATTTGTGAAAACATAGGGAGGGTGATCGGAGTTGATAAAGGCAAATATTGGACGGGGTAGAGCAAAGTCATTACCTCAGAGTTCGGATGGAGATGGATGTCACACAACCGATTATTCTACGTATTGTTCATTACTTCGACCTTCGATCAATACTGTGACATTTTTCTAAGAAATCGAGTCTGTTATTAGTATTATGATTCATCTTCTATTTTCATTTTTGTTGCATTTGAATATGCAATTTTGACAATATCGTTTTTGTTGCTTTTGAAGCTATAATTTTTGGCCAATATTAGATACTTCTTTCCTTTTTGCTTATTTTTTCTACTTTTTTTTCGTTTCTGAAATATCGTTTTCATGTTTTTCAGGTTGTCCTTGCAATTTTTGTTTTGCAATTTTCATCTCTGCCATTTTCATTTTCATAATTTTGTTTCTGTAATTTTCGTTTCTGCCTTTTTCATTTATGCAACTTTTGCTACTTTTTTCATCTCTAGAACACGTTTGGCTATTTTTTTCGTTGCTGCTAAAAGGAAACTTAATGCTAGAATTGCTATTAGTATTTTTCATACATAGTGTATATAAATATATACACTGTTGGTATGCAATTATATATTGTTTATTCAATTTTCTGGAATATTCATTTGTTTAGAATATTTTGAATATAGTACATAAACATATACTTAATGGTATATAATTTCATACTATGTTATATTGTATGATATCATTTGTCAAATGGTATATTGTCTTATACCATATAGTATATATTTATTTATTATTTTATGCAATTTTTTTGGTATACAATTGTGTAGTACATATACATCTACATTTTGGTATATAATTACGTATTGTGTTATTTTGATATTGTAGTATTGTTGAATCGTATTCATCAAATTTATGTTCAATGATGTTAGGGTTCGAAGATGGGGATGATGTCAAAGCCTTTTTATTTTTTCAATAAATACTTTTATATGTTTTAGATATTATCACACATTTCTATACTGATCGTGATGGTAGGCTAAAGTATTTTTTTTGTCGTTGGAGCCTTTGTTAAATGGTAGTTGTCATTGTAGACCCGTTATAGGAGTTGATGGAACTTTGTTTTTTGTTTGCTCTAGTAGATGTTTGAGCTTCTTGTAACTGTTTGCTTTTCATTCTTTTTCCTGTAAAAGAAATGTATTTAATCTTCATGATATAAATATATGCTTACAATTGCATAAATTAGTGTTATACTTTAGTATATTATCATTAGTATCCATATAATGCAATACTTCATGATATAAACATATGCCTAATTCTAGTATCCATAGTATATTCACGTAATTGGATATATAGCAGTAGATATATTCACGTAATCGGGTTTATACCTATAGTATACTAATATTTACTCCACTGTATATACTTTATCAAACTTGGTTATTTTCAAGAATTAGATATTTACCTATAGTATATTATCCTTTACTTAACTGCATATACACTTAACTATACAGATTCAATCAGAAATTGGATTAATACCTATACTATATGTCTATATACTCATTCACATATTAAACGCCAATTAAAACTGCTATATTATTCGGAAACCATCTCTATAATTCAAAATTATGCAGCAGAAGACCAAAAATGCATCATACAACTAAAATTATCACTTACAATTCGAAAACCATCAATTACAATTCCAAATTATCATTTACAGTTCAGAAAACAAAAAAAGCATCATACAAAAACCATCTCTGCAATTTCAGAAGGCCATTTAGAAGACAAAATAAGAACGAAATTATCACTTATAATTCGAACAAAAACATCATGCTATAGCAATCATGTTTGACAGATATGAAATCAACTTCGAACTAAAATAAAAAAATCGTGTGATAACACAGATTCAACATCCAATCAGACTCGATTCGAAATAATTTTGAACTAATTCAAATAATTTCAAACTATATCAAACTTGAACGAAAATCAATTTCAAACGGAAACAATTTTGAACGATTTGAGCTTGGACTGAGATTTCGCGCTAGGGTTTGAAGATGTTTAGACCTGAGATTTTGCTGCTGCTGCCTTTTTTTTCTTTGTTTCTGTTCAATGATACGAGGGTTTGAAGATGGGGATGATGTCGAATTCACGATCAATTCTCAAAGACCGTGAATTTTTTCCTTTACAAGGGTAATGCTTACTAATTTTAGTAAATACATATAATCAATTATTTCGGGGAAGGATTTCCGACCGCATCGGGTCATGAACGGAGAACCGTCTAGTCATCAGAGAAGCCTTAAGAATATGGAGGTCTAGCGTGGAGGAAATGATGAGCATCCTTAACGGCCTAGACGGTGACAACCGCCGACAAATGCCCCTCTTTAGGGTTGCCAAGGAGAGGGAGAGGGAGAGAGAGGCCCCAAATGTGTGTGTGAAATGTCAAACTATATCCCCCCTTAATAGGAGTGTTAAGCCCTTTTATATAGAAAGAGGGGGTAAACCCTAATTTTATGATGGTCAATCAACGATTGCCAAATGTATAAAGGCCAACGTATACGACGCTGCCACATGTCTCGAGGTTCATCCTCAATGAGAGGATGGCGCATCTAAAATCTATTGAGGAGGTCATGGTAGTGGACTGACACAACGAGCATCATCCTAAACCTACCAAGCCATATGCCTCCAATTCATTCTCAAGACGGTAAGGGTCAGCCCAAGTTTTGTCACTTGACTTGATAGTTGTAGATAAATAATCACAGGGGTCCGATCAGGGCGGATGGACCCATTGGATATATCTAGGATGGAAAATTCATGTATAAACATTATCCCTTTGTGCAAGTTCAAATGTGTAGCGCTTGAACTTGTACATAGTGTCAGTGTGTGTTGCGATCTTACTTGATGAGCAACCGAATTGTGAGACTTTCAACTGTGATGACGAATGTTTATTCACTGAATCAATCATGTAAGGTTATCTTTGTTGTTGTAGCCCCCAGTTGGATGTGATGATGTACCCATCGCTTTCATTTAGCCTCTAATAAAAGTTGCAAGAAGTAGTTGGCTAGGTAAGTCTTTTTCAATAAAAAATCTGATTGTACTGGCATTCACGAAAGGATGACTAGCTGAAGTAATATATATATATATATATATATAGACACACACACACACTAGCGATGCACAACCTTAAGTTTCAATGTAAGCATGAGTGAGTACATGGTAGTATATATAGCATATGCACGTTCATAATGTGCATCCAAATACCAAAGTATCTTGACAAGTGAATAGAGTCATGCAACATTATCTACTCACATTATTCTCGTGTATGATAGGTACAACACAATGATGTATTTCTAATCATTTCAAAAGATAATTCATTAAAATCATGAGCAAACGTACCAATGCTTTCTGATATTGAGATAAGAAGTTCAACAAGAAATGGCTCGGCGGTAAATGCGCATGTTAGAGTGTCGTCCGCAGACGATTCGACTTGCGAAAGTGCACACACGTAGGAACCTACACGATACTGCTTAAGAAGGCGCACACATGTACAAAAATAAAATCAAGTTTCCTAAGGAGCCGTGCGCATATTGGACTATCTGTAATGATCATGCTTAAAGGGTTATATACACATCCCTACTTTGCGCAAACGTCGCTCTTACATACGAAAACATGAGCATATTCATAATAAATCTCTAAGTTAGATTTAATCCACGCGGCTACGGTCATATTCTATGGTAACGAGCGATAGACTGAATACACAAATATACAAGAAGCTCATTTTTTTTCTTTTGAACATGGACGAAGGAAGCAGTGAAAACATTCTTTCAAAAAAATAAATTGAACTTCCAGAAACTCATTCTTCTATTTTTGGTTCCATTTTTTCATGAAGAAAATCAAAGAAAAAAAGAAAAAAAAACATATTGATTGCAAGAAATAAATACACAACAGACCTTCCTCATGGAGGCTTTTCTTTGACAGATGGGAGTCGCCATTGTTTGGGTGAAGGATTTTAGACCGCATTGGGTCATTAACGGAGCCCCGTCTAGTCATGGAAGCCTTAAGAATTTGGAGGCCTAGCATGGAGGAAAGGATGAGCATCCTTAATAGCCTAGCAGTGACAACCGCCGGCAAACGCACCTTTTTGGGGTTGTTAAGGAGAGGGAGGGAGAGAGAGAGAGTCCCCAAATTTGTGTGTGAAATATCAACGTATCTCCCCCCTTAATAGGAGTGTTAAACCCCTTTATATAGAAAGAGGGGGGTAAACCCTAATTTTATGATGGTAATCAACGATTGCCTCCAATTCATTCTCAAAACGGTAAGGGTCCGTCCAAGTCTTGTCACTTGACTTAACAGTTGTAGATAATCACATGGGTCCAATCAGGGCGGGTGGACCCATTAGATATATCCAGGATGGAAAATTCATGTATAAAAAAACATATTAAAAATTTGTAAGTTAACATATAATACGTTTTAATTGGATAAAATACTTTCGAAGAGAGAAACTCACAAACTCAATTTTGCATCTATTTATATGCCAAACTCTATAGAAAAGTAACGTTTTCATTGACACACGTTCTATCACGACATTCGGAATTAGTACAAACTTGTAACTAATTCATTTGGAAGACAAGACTAACAACAATGAAAAAGATGATAAACATACGCTTGAATAAAAATGTGTAAACAAGTTTACGCGAACACGCCTACTTTTAACGTATTCAAGTACACTTATCTTCTAGACGAAGAAATAATTTGAGTTTATGACCTAGAATTGCGATTGAAGACTATCGATAATTGTCTTATCCACCTGGAAAGCCTTAGCCAGAATGTCACTAGCAATGGTAGGATTGGATCCAAATATGGTATTAGCAATTGTGATGACACCGGGGTTTTGACTACTCAATGCAGAGACTGAAGCTGCGGTTTCATTGCCCAAATTTTGCTGGAAATGAACAAGTCCGATAGGAAAAACGAACACGTCACCCTTTTGAAGAACCTTTCCGATAAGCTTGTTTTCAGGGTTAGATGTCACAAAACCAACCAAGAGGTTACCTTCCAAAACCGTTAGTATCTCAGTGGCACGAGGATGGGTGTGTGGTGGAATAAGTCCTAATGGTGCATAGTCGATACGAGCCAAGGAGATTCCTAGGGTATTCAAGCCTGGAATTTGAGCTATGTTGACTGGAGTGACCTTTGAACCGAGTGGATTCGATGTGTTTCCGACTATATGAAGCCCGACAAAGGAGAAATGATCGGCGCTAGCTAGCTTCGAATCGAGACATGTCGGGCCATTTGCTTTCACTGTCATGAGATATGTACCAAAATATAAGTAAATAATTTCAGTGAACACAAAAAACAATCTCATAGATGTTTAAAATAATTCTACTTTAAACTAAGTACGAAAAGGCAAATAATATTTACAAAATATGAAAACTTAATTCAAGATGACATATAGAACTCAAGTACCAACCTGAACTATTAGTGTCTGCAACACAAAAATCTTGGAGTGGACTAGGGTCAGAAGCAACCCCCAAAACACAAGTGATTGCCAGCAGACTCAAAACCAAAATATTTTTAGCCATAAATAAAAAAAAAATTGCTTCTAGTTCCTTTTAAAGTTGAGGAAAATTTGAGAAACTAAGAAGAATTTAATAACTAGGGGAAAAACTATATGATTGTGTGAAGAAATTTGTTGAAGTATTCTCTATATATAGAGAATGTTTAGAGCCGAATGAAATATGCTTTGTAAATGTCATTTAGTAAAAAATGAAATAGTTTATAGTAATTATTTTGCCATTTTATATTGTTTTAATAATTATATATAGTCGAAGCTTTTCTGCTATTAACATTTGGGTAAAATGACGTTGACCAGTCCAAATGCATGCCTGCATCAACCGGCCATTGAAGCAGTAAACATGTAACTGGATAGTGCCAGAGTATATATTAGATTTTGGCCAGCACCTGAAAGGAAATTATTATATTTCTGTTAAGAACAAAATCTAGCCCGTTTTATAATATGAATTAGATTGTTAGAATGTTACATGAACTAGGAGAAGATAAAAAGAAAAAACTTCATCAGATAAGACAAAACTTCACCAAAGAAGATAAAAGAAAAAACTTCATAGAGAAGGAGATCCAGGATCTCATTTTGAGGTAGGTGACAATTTGTTCATGAGTAATTCTAGAGTGATTAATTAATTGATCAAGTTTTAAATGATCAACTAACGTGACAATCATTCATAGGTTACTTTGTCAAATCATTTTGATGAGTCATCAAACATCAAGTGAAAGACCATACATGCAGTGGCCCTTCTACATGCGAAAATGACTTAATTTTCCTACTTTAATTTTAAACCGCTTTCTCTGCTTCTTTCTCACTATCCTGAAACACAAAATTATGCTTTGAAGCTTTCGTCCACCATGGTTTATGAACAGGTAAAAAATACTCGACTGCCACGTGGAACAAATGAGACTCACCCAGGACTCATGAGAAACGTCGAGAAAGGACATCTCGAGAAAAAGAGATCATCGCTTCCAGAACGAGAATCGACATCTCGAGAATGGGAGATCCTCACCTTCAGAATGGGAACCGACGTTTCGAGAATGAGAGATCATCGCCTCTAGAATGAGAACTGACATCTCGAGAACGGGAGATCATCGCCTCCAGAACGGGAACCAACATCACAAGAACGAAGATCATCGCTACAAGAACGGGAACCGACATCTCGAGAACGGGGAATCATTACCTCCTGGACAGGACATAACATTAGAACGGAAAGGAGAGTTCAAACTGAGAGTCAAGTGGTCGTGATTGATTGGGTAAGTTGCATCACTTAGACAAGACAGATTGGTCAGTAACCAAGTGGTTCTGACTAATTGGCTCAGAACCACACGGAACTGCTATGTGGTAGCGATTGATGGGCGGCTAAGTGTGACAGATGTAAGATAAAGAAGAAATGAGATCCCATGAATATGTGTTATCCTAGATCTGATCTCATCTGATATTTTTATTTTTATTATTAATATTATCATCATGCCTATAAGTACAAGCTTATGTAAAAAGAAATGGGGAGAGACTTAAGGAAACCTCAACTAAAGGCATTACCCTTCCTCTCTTCTCTCATCAACAATTATGTAAAATCCTTTACACAAATGAATATCAACAATTTTTTCGTGATTTTTTTTTCCTTTAAGGGTTTTCTACGTAAATGATGATGTCTTTATTTTCTTATTCATTCTTTGAATTATGATCTTTATTATTCGTTCGTAAAGAGTTCTCTATACTGAAAAAATCAGTTTACGCTTTATGTGACCATGAAGCTTTATTCAATCATAGTAAAACCTCTATCTGTCACTACAAAACCTCCGTCCGCCGTCGCGGAGTCTTTGTTTGCTCTGAGGAACATTCGTTTTCCATAACAGAGCGAGCCACACGAAAATTTGAAATGTCCGTTATAATTATGAATTCACTACTTTTTATCCCTTCAATCAATAACTTACTAATATCTTAATAGCAGATATCTATATTTCATTATCATATTAATGGTTAATTATGTTTTACTATAATTATAAGTATCATAATAACATACACTTATAAAAAATTGAGCGTAGGCAACGCCACACTTTAAGGTGTATATACTCAAATTTATATATATATATATTAGGAAAAAGTAGAAGTACACAGACACTCCCTAGAGTTTTTTTAAAAGATACGGACACCACAGGTAGCTTTAAAAAAGACAAATAGATCAAATCTATTAGAAATAGTTAACTTTTAGAATGAAATTACTAAAATAATTTTAGTTCTTAACCCTTACATAAGGTCTGTGCAGCCATACCCGAGACCTAAACAGCCAGACTTGAGTTATATCAAAAGGGTGGTTTGATATAACCTGAAAATTCGGATTTGATATAACCTGAAACTCATTATCAAAGGGTTGATTAAGGGCATTCTTGGTATTTTATAAAAAATAACGATATTAGTAAGAAGTTTAATGTTTCTGGATTTTTGGTCCACAAAATAAAATGCCAATGGAGGTCTGTACCTTTTCTGAAATCACAGGGGCTGTCTGTGTCTTTTAAATAATTTTCAGAGGATGTCCGTGTACTTTTTCCTACAAATTATTTTTAATTTTCGTACTCAATCTTTTATTCCATTGGAATCTTTCATACACGTGTTCTTATTTTATATAAAAAATGTACCAATCGGTGACAGTTATTAAGCACCTCAAGGGTATAAGTAATATATTATAATGGATTAATGAGCTTTCCAAGCTGTAAGGGAAAACTTTATCATGCCGTAAATTTTTTCACGGCATGTATGCTGAGCTATTATGACTCTTAGATTATATTTGAAGTAATCTGGGCCACTTAAAGTCTAGCAGGTAGAAGATTTTTTTAGTTTTTTTGGGTTCACCAAATACGTAGTGAGATTCACCGATTACGTAGCAGGGTTCACCAAATACGTAAAAAAATATTTTTGGAGGAGTTCACTAATTACGTAGTGGGGCTCACCAAATACGTACAAAAGAATAATTCTTGGAGGGGTTCACCAATTACGTAGTGGGGTTCACCAAATACGTACAAAAGAATAATTCTTGGAGGGGTTCACCAATAACGTAGTGGGGTTCACCAATTACGTAGTGAAGCTCACCAAATATGTACAATTGGAGGGGTTCACCAATTACGTAGTGGGGTTCACCAATTACGTAGTGAGGCTTACCAAAAATGTACAAAAGAATAATTCTTGGAGGGGTTCACCAATTACGTAGTGGGGTTCACCAATTACGTAGTGGGGTTCACCAATTACGTAGTGGGATTCACCAAATATGCACAAAAGAATAATTCTTGGAGGGGTTCACCAATTACGTAGTGGGGTTCACCAAATACGCATAAAAAAATAATTTTTGGAGGGGTTCACCAATTATGTAGTCGGGTTCACCAAATACGTACAAAGAAATAATTCTTGGAGGGGTTCAGCAATTACGCACTGGGGTTCACCAAATACGTACAAAAGAATAATCTTAGAGGGGGTTCACCAATTACGTAGTGGAGTTCACCAATTACGTAGTCGGGTTCACCAAATATGTACAAAAGAATAATTCTTGGAGGGGTTCACTAATTACGTACTGGGGTTCACCAATTACATAGTGGGGTTCACCAATTACGTAGTGGAATTGACCAAATACGTATAAAAGAATAATTCTTGGATGAGTTCATCAATTACATACTGAAGTTCACCAATTACGTAGTGAGATTCACCAAATACGTACAAAAGAATAATTCTTGGAGGGGTTCTCCAATTACGTACTGGGGTTCACCAATTACGTAATGAGATTCACTAATTACTTAGTAAGGTTCACCAAATACATACAAAAGAATAATTCTTGTAGGGGTTCATCAATTACGTACTAGGGTTCACCAATTACGTACAAAATAATAATTCTTGGGATGGGTTCACCAAATACGTACAACCTAATCGTCTATTTTTAGCCCGTAAATGCCTATTTTTAGCCCATAAACGCCATCCTGAAGGTGTCAATCGCCATTGTTGAAGCGAATCACAAATTTATTGCCTCCAATTGCCTGTTTTAGTCTCCAAACGCCATGTTGAAATAGGAGATCGCCAGTCTCCTCCCAATCGCCACTTTTTGGCTCCTAATCGCCATTCATATGGCTCTAATCGCCATTCATATGGCTCTAATCGCCATTTTTCACAATTTTCCTTAAAATTGATACTTTTGTAATTATTTATAATACACTGGGAAAATCATCGATAAAAAAAACTCATTATTTCAATGCAAACATTCATGATACTCACTTATTATGTTAAATTAGATTGAATTAATTAAGGATTCTCGAAACGATTGAACACTTATTCATAAACTCATTAAAAGTTGTCATTGATAATGTTGTTGTGCTTTTGTGACAAGTATTGATAGATACGGGTTTTCACCATACATAATTATTGGTCGTGATGTTATGATGGTCGGTAAATCCTATTTATCGGTTTAACGAACTCGTATAACTCTCAAGGTCAGAATCTATCTATAAATCGAACATATCTACTAAAAGTTTGAAATTGAATATTGAATTTTAAAATTTTAACCTTTTATTTTATAAATTATAATGCCATAAATTTTTGAAAACAACCTATTTACTTTTTAATTTATAAGCATATAAAAACCCTAAAAAATAAAAGAGATAAGAATTATGAAAAAGCTCAAAATTAAGACCGAAACAGCTTCCGCGCCTCTAAAAGTACGTAAAACAGTGTTTTTTGGGCCCGAAACTGAGCTGTGACGGTAAACCCGTCGCGCATGTAGATATATGAATAAACTTTGATTTGATATCTTACAACCCACGCGGTTGCAACCGAATGATTAATTTTGTACGTGAAATATTTTGGTGAACTTCTCGAAGAATGGTTGATTTTGTACGTGAAATATTTTAGTGAACCCCTCGAAGAATGATTGATTTTGTACGTGAAATATTTTGGTGAACCCCTCAAAGAATGATTGATTTTGTACGTGAAATTTTTTTGTGAACTCCTCGAAGAATGATTGATTTTGTACGTGAAATTTTTTGGTGAACTCCTCGAAGAATGATTGATTTTGTACGTATTTGGTGAACCCCAAAAACCTAATCGCCATACCTAATAGGCGAATCATTTATTTTTAGCCCTTAAACGCCATCCTGAAGGTGCCAATCGCCGTTGTTGAAGCGAATCGCCAGTTTATTACCTCTAATCGCCTGTTTCAGTCTCCAAACGCCATGTTGAAATAGGCGATCACCAATCTCCCTCCCAATCGTCACTTTTTTGCTCCTAATCGCCATTTATATGGCTCTAATCGTCATTCTTCATAATTTTCCTTAAAAATTGATATTTTTGTAATTATTTACCGTACACCGGGAAAATTATCGATAAAAATAGAAAAAAAACTCGTTATTTCATTGCAAACATTTATGATACTCACTTATTATATGAAATTAGATTGGATTAATTAAATATTCTCGATACAATTGAACACTTATTCATAAACTCGTTAAAAGTTGTTATTGATAATGTTGTTGTGCTTTTGTGACAAGTATCGAGCGAGTCAGGTTTTCACCATATATAATTATAGGTCGTGATTCTATGATGGTCGGTAAATCCTATTTATCGATTTGATGAACACGTATAACCCTCAAGGTCAGATTCTATCTATAAATCGAACATGTCCGCTAAAAGTTTGAAATTGAATATTAAAATTTGAAATTTTAACCTTTAATTTTATAAATTATAACCCCATAAAATTTAGAAAACAACATATTTACGTTTTAATTTATAAGCATATAAAAACCCTAGAAATTAAAAGAGATGAGAATTATGAAAAACTCAAAATTAAGACCTAAACAACTTCCGGGCCTCCGAAATTACTAAAAATAGTGTTTTTTGGACCCCAAACTACTACAACTTGTAGATCTTTGAATAAGTTTCAATTTGATATCTCAAAAGGCCATGTGATTCAAGCCGTCAAAAGTTATGCCCTCCGGAAGTTGACATCCGCGTGCCACAATCCAATAGGGAGTATTGAGACCAAACGCCTATGTTTCTGGCGTTTGAGACCCAAGCGCCATCAGCAGGCCCAAAACGTCAGTCATGGCTAGCGATTCGCCTACCATGACTGATGTTTAGGCCTGCTGGTGGCGTTTGGCCCATGTCACTGGGACACGAGCCAAACGCCGATTACCATGCCATTTGGGGATCAAATGTGTCAAGCAGGCCCCGAACGCTAGTCATGGTAGGCGAATCACCATGTACTGATGGCGTTTAGGTCCCTATTGTGGCATTTGACTCTTAACAATTTTCATACACACTTAACTATATTCACACTTGGACATTTTCTTTATTGCCAAGCGCTAGTTTAATGGCTTCAATTGTTAAATGTCATTTTCACACACTTAACAATTTTTACAACTTAGTCGATTTCACACACTTAAACATTTTCATACACTTAGTCATTTTCACACATTTAGTCATTTTCACACATTTGGTCATTTCATTCAATTAGTAATTTTCTCACCCTTTGTTATTTTTATGTATTTGTTTTTCCACTTAGCCATATATTTATGCACTTAAGAATTTTCTCTACTTTGCCGTTTTCATGTACGTGTTTTGATGGAACTCAACTATTTTTATGTACTTAATCATTTTCACAAGGTAGCCCTTTCACATAAGTGTTTTGATACACTTAACTATTTTTATACACTTGGTCATTTTCACACGCTTGGTTATTTTCATACATTTAACCATTTTCGCACGGTTCATCATTTTCACATGCTTAGTCATTTTCACACACTTGTCAATTTCCATACACCTATTTCCACATGTACTTGGTCATTCTTATTCCATTTCTTCAAGCTCTCTTCAAAGACTTCATATAATTAATCATATTCACACTCTTGGCCATTTTTATATATTTGATCATTTTCACATACTAATCTCATTGTAAATCTTTATGCAATAACTCGTTGCTGAATATAAAAAAATTAATTCAGACTTTCCTTTAAAAAAGTAAGTCATTCATTGATATCACTACATATACATATTCTTTTTTCGTTACAAATCCCTTTTATTTTAAACTCTACAACTTCTAACTTACGTTTTGGTTATAACACAAATACAATGACGAAATTTTTTTAATAATTGCTTCAGCTGCATCGTTTTATTCCAAGTTGGATATGTACTCTCCTCTTTGTAGAGGTTTATAAGAAACCCATAATGATAGATTGAGAAACGAAACCCAGAGCCAACCATTATTTTGTTAATAAATCAGCGTAACTGAGAGAGGGATCTAATTAGGCAATTAATAACAAAATTAACAGTATAAAAGCAGTATACCGTAAGAAGTAGAGTCCCAGCCATTATAATCTCATTCTTGATCATCGGCCCCATCTTCTCCATCTTCTCCAACTTCTCCCTCGCAAGCTTTGGCTACTTTTTACTGTAGGCGGATAGAATAAATATAACTCCCAACTTCAATAGTAGAAACCCACAACTCCGAGAAATAGTTACAAATGAAACCCTAGGTTCTCATTTTTGAACGCAATAATCTGGCCAAAAGCAAACCAAAAATTCACATGCTTAGTTCTCTAAAGCAAGAATGAAAAGCATTCCTAGATTATAAGGGTAGAAGAAGATGAAGAGAATGATGAAAGAAGGAGGGAAAATGGGACGAATACACCATAGCAAAGAGAGAGAGAGAGAGAGAGTTGACCGACAGAGAGAAAATTTTATCATTTTACGAGATAACTTTATAAAACTGATCGCTTATGAATTTTTGATTAAAATATTCCATAGAATAATTCTACCCTAACCAAATAATTGATAAATTTTTAAGAGATCAAGTGGTGTGGAAATTATTTATTAGTTGATATTTAATGACGTATTAAAGTAATTTTTTAAAGTAACCTATAACTGTGCAAAATCATTTGATCCCTTAAAACTTGATCTATTATTTGGTCAGTGCAGAATCACTCTATTTCATAATTCCATTTTAATTATGTTACCCATTTCATGAGATAAAAGGGTTTTGTCAAAGCTGGTCAACAGTCCACCCAATCAGATGACTAGAAATAGATCCCCACGTTCTTTTCCATTGAAAATTCGACATAGGTTTGAAGGTACACTAAATTTATTTGACCTAATATAATACAACAGATTGAAATATCTATTGTATCTTGAAGTTTACAATATTGTTTCAAAATGACTTTATGATGGTTTTGAAGCCAGAGAATATAAGATTAATTTAATATGGCTTTTGGATGATCTTGAAGTCATTTTAAAGTCTATACAAGGTTATTCTAAAATGACTTCAAAATGGTCTTGAAGTTTAAAAGATGTCTTCAAAATGATCTTGAACCTATCTTGAAGTCTACAAGAGGGATTGAAGATGAACTTGGAACATTCTTGTACACTTCGAGATTATCTTGAAGCGCTCTTGAAGTAATATTGTAAAACTTCGAGATCATTGAAGTCTACAAAATTGGTTCAAGATCATCCTTTAGACTTTAAGACGACTTCATGATTATCTCAAAGCCATTTTGAAGCAATCTTATAATTTAGAAGATGGCATAAAGACAGCTTCAAAATCATCTTGAAATCATTTTGAAGCAATATTGTAGGATGGCTTCCTCAAGAAGCTAATGATGTTGAATGTTGATTGAATGATTGTGTAAGAAGGGTAATAGAGGCGAGACTTCAAAAAAAATGGCCAGATAGAAATTAATAATTTATTTTATTTTAGATATTGTGTTTTCTTAATAGTTTGTTTTATGGAAAAGGCCTTTCTGCTACAATTGAAGCTCGCAATACTCCTAGCTTCTTCTGAGCGATCTCAGTTTCAGAGTGTCTTTGAAGACGAGCAAGAGACGACTATCCAAATGGTGAAATTTTCTCATTAATTATCTTGCCACCATTTTACTCATATATATTGTAAAAGAATTTTTCCCTTACACTAAGAATAATGAGAGCATAGAGAAAAAATATGAAAAAGAGTGATTTCTATTGCTTTCTATTGGTTTGTATTCCATGATCTCAATTTACAATTTGACCGATATTTATAGAGTTGTAACATAACTAATCTCCAAAAACTCACAAAGAATAAAAAGAATATTCTTCCGATTGAATTTGTGTATTGAGATTTGCTTGGTCCATTAGGTTATTGATTGAGTCTTACTTATCATCATTAACAATTATTTAAATTCTGATCGTTAGATGTAGTTTGATGAATGTAACGGTTGTGATGATCGTTGTCTGCATTGTTAGTGGTGACTTTTTTCTTACCTTTACTGGACTCTCTAACTTGCATGACTTTCTATGTGACTTTTATATTTCAATTATTTGACTATGTCAATAACTCCATATCAGCCACTCTAGCTCTGCCATCATGGCAAATTCGACTTTTGCCATCATGCCTCCATGGAATTTTTCTGTCCATTTGCACGTGATGAAAGTCCCTCTTCATTAAGGTGCAATGACTTAAGTCTTTCTCCTTTTAATACCAAATTTATGAGTGACGCTACTTTTTGAGAATAGCCTTTTTGTTGACCGGGGCCTGAAACAACATTTGTTGACCGGGGCCTGAAACAACATTTGTTGACCGGGGCCTGAAACAACATTTGTTATACAAGATATAATAACTATTAAAATAATAATAATTTTACCGATCTGGGTTCGTAATCTCGTTTTCAGTCCTATCTTTCTGTTCTCATTGGTCTGTTCTGTTCAGACGCTTCGTTTTCTTTACTCAATAGGTGCCAGATTTGACGCTTAAATGCCAGATTTGATGCTTCAATGCCAAATTTCATGCACCGCCAGATCTACCACTTAAATGCCAGATTCGATGCTTCAGTGCCAGATCTGACGCTTCAATGTCAGATCTGACGCTTCACCTCATTCCTAAATTAATGCTAGACCTGAATCTTCGCATTTCTTCCTTAATTAGTGCCAGACCTTACTCTTCGAATTCCTTCTTTAATTAATGCCGACTTGATTCTTCTCATTCATTGCTTATTTCTCTCGTCGTTTTCTATTCCCGTTCTAAAGAATAATGACTATTGTTCACTTTCTTTTGCAAAATACGCCATTGTCTTTCTAGCTGTCAGTCCCCAAACAGGCCTTGGCAGGCCTTGGTCCGTTTTCCTTTACAGATTTTCTACAATCGAGTGTATTAATCATCATTTCATCCTTCTTAATTATCTTCTATAATCCTTTGGTGTCTGAAACCTTTATAAGTCCTCTTCTTCTTCGTAAGTTTTCTATCTTCTCTACTTCTCTCTTCCTTTTCTTTTTCTGCTAACAATCCCAGTAGTCATGAGTCGGGGTGGAGTTGAGTTCAAGCCCATTGTTCCTCTTGTTAGAAATTCGACTGAACTTAGAGAATTTTTGTCTATTTTTCACGAAGCCTTTGCTTCTGATGTAGTAGTTGGTTTAGGTGAAAGCGGGCATTCGGGTCACCCCTGCAGACCTCCATACCATTAACCCTAAGCCTCAGGGTCTTAAACTTCCTTTCCTCCTTTCTTCCAGAAGTTCTTCCATTGGTGTGGTCTCGCCCCATCCCAGTTCACTCCTAGTACTTACAGGGTCCCCAGTTTTGAGGCTTTAAATAGGAGATATGGTTTGGATTTAGGAGTCGATGAGCTTAGGTGTTGTTACGTTATTAAACCTAGGGATGAGATTTATTACCTTTCCAACCGGACTTCAGAAAAGAGAGGGCCGATGATAACCCATATTCCCCCGAGTGATAAACATTGGGAGAGGGATGTTCTAGTGGTTGGTGGGAATCGTAGAGGTGATGACCGCTGTAGTACTCCCAGAAGTAGGGGATTTTTAGTGAGTAGCCGGAGGCCCATTTCCTAGTTTTACTTCTTTTTTAACTCATTATTGTTGCTTGTTTGCTCTTCTTCCATCTTTTTTTACTTAATTCATTTTTTTCTTTTTCCACACCTTCCGTTGGAACAGAAAGTGGTCTGAGCTTCTAGACCCGCGCGGTGACGTCACAATCGCTAGTTCTCAGCCCTCGAATTCAATCGAGCCACACTGTTGTGCCTCTATCCATTCTGCCGTGATACCAGATCAACATACTTCCTTCAGTTTCATCTTCGAGATCTACCCCCGTCATCTTCTTCCTATCCCGGGAGAGATTCTCGTGCCTCCTCCAGTCACTCTTTATGGTTCAGGTTCCTCTGGGGACAATACTTTAATATAGAGGGTGAGGGAGAACTTCAGTATGTCAAAATGACTTCGTACATGGTGGGTGAAGTCGGGATGCGAACTAGCCCCAAGTTTGGCGAGACTAGCTGTTGAAGAAAGAAAAGTTGCAGTCTCAGAAGAAAATCTTCATCATAGGCAAAAGAGGGAAGCAGAACATAGACTTTCACCAAACACAGTGGGTGTCTAACCATTTCTGGTAAAAAATGATTCCAGGCTTCAAGTAGGCATCCGTTGGAATCATAGGAGATCATAGGCAACCGTTAGAATCATTTGTATATATACATCCTCCCTCATTGTAAACAAACATAATTTTTCCTTCAATAAAAGATCAGAACCAGAAAGGTTCATCATTTCTATAGCTCATCATTTTCCCTTCAAGATCAGAACCAACAGGTTCATCATTTCTACATGGTATCAGAGCAGTGATTCTGAGAACCAACACATATGGCAGAACCATCAAACTCTGGCCAGCTTCACCACCATGACACCAATCCCAGACTAACCTCCATCCTGCTCACTGGCCACAACTATATACCGTGGGCCAGGGCGGCTCGGGTGAGCTTGAAAGGAAGAGGCAGACGGCTTCGTGGACGGCAGTAAGCCAAGACCAGACCGAAACTCAGAGGAATAGGACATCATGGACAGTCAGGTAATGACCTGGATAACTAATTCAATAGACCCAAAACTCAGTGAAATTTTTTATTTTTGTGAAACAGGACAGGAACTCTGGGAAGAAATCCGGAGCAACTATTGTGAACAAAACAATTTTGCGCAAGTCTTTGAACTTAAACGAGAGATCTCCCAAGCAAAACAGGGGGACAGATCAGTACCGGAGCTAACCGGGTTTTTAAAATCTAAGTTCAAAGAACTTGAAACC